>JXCR01104867.1:153922-167886 GCA_002079205.1 Phalaenopsis hybrid cultivar | reverse complement strand
CGGCCCTGACGATCCCCCCCCCCCAACCAAAGATCTCATGGACGATTGGTGGGGCTGCTAATGAATTACCATGGTTAATAGCGGCGTGAGCCACACATCTTCAACCTGCATAACGACCACCGCGGTAGGGACAAACCTGCAGCATTCTTTGATAACCCGTCATCCTGGTGTTCCTCCGACCCGACCAATTCATCCATAAAGTTCTCCATTGAGGAGACAGTATTAAAGCCCTCCTCTCCCTCTGACATTGAGACACCCCCACTTTCTTGTGGCAAAAGCTGAGGGAGGGTCGTGACATCCACTCCACCCAGTTTAGACTATTGCATAAATAAGCTCTTGAAGAACATTTGGATTCAAACTATTTTTAATTTTTAATTAAGGGTAATAGATAGTGAGTTCATCTAATAGGGATGGCTAATAAGTTGTCAAAGATTCACAATTTCATTAATCTTTAACATCATATTTGTTAAACATTGATAATTGCAAATTCAACAACAAAAATTATTTTGTAATTGCTTTCAAACCTTAATGAGATAACTAGCGTTGGATTACCTAACACCTCTAATTCGATACATGTAAAGCGCAACTCATTAAATGAGTTGATTTTTAAAGATATAATGAAAGCAAACCAATATATTTTATAGACTTTGAACTTTTTTTAAATATATATCAAATCTTGTTTCAATCTTGATCAAATTTTAATCACTTATACAAACAAGTTACGCACCGAAGTAAATCTTATACAAGTATTCTTCATACCTTATTTAAAAATGTTTATAAGATTTCTACCATAATAGACAAGATCCGTTCAACATTCGAACAAGACTTGACAAAATGATTTAACGGTCTTTGCTTAATTTTCAATCAACATTTGCTTAGGTTAATATGGTTTTTGATGTCCTTGGGATACCGAGGTTTGGAGCACGAATAAAATTTTGTCAAGATTGTAAAGAATTTTAGGGTCGGTTTAGGACACAACTACAACTATTTGAAGAAATAGCTATAAAGCTGTTACAGAATAAGCTGATGTTCAAAAAACTGTGGTGGCTATTATAAAAAAAATTATTTTTTAAAAAGGCAAATCATAATTTTCTAGCAATCACAGCAGCAAACTAGATATGATGGTAAAACATTGCTTTCAGTTTCAACTTTTTGAAAAAGTTGAGGCCAAACAAGAAAAACTGCATTGTGGCGCCACACCGCCACCGCACCATCGGCCCAAACACGCCGTTAATCAGCATTTGAAGCAGTTAATCGATTGTTTAATGTGGCCTTAAATGTAGGAGTTACTGTGAATACAACACTCATTACACTAAACTAATCAAATATATCATATCAGTACTCTTGAAAACAAATTAGAGATGGAGATGGAAAGGAAGATGAGCACTTTCCCTTAATACGTGAACAATGAAAGCCAAAAAGAAAAGGCCCTGGGAAGATAAAGGATTCAGCAGCTTCTTGTTTGAAAATTTGCTCATATACTTGGGGTCTAAAATAAATTGTTAGGGTTAGTTCCCCAACAAAATAAATAAATAAATAAATAAATAAATAAATAATAGTTATATCAAGTTCATTGTTTAATAATTAATCTTTATTAAATAAAGCAATTTTAACTTAATAGTTTGATATTATTTGTGATTTAATTTTGTTAATAGAAGTATTATATTCTTGAGATACATGCATCGACACGAAACTAAGTGGCTCGTGGTTTAAGAAAACTAGCTCGTGTAGGGGTGAGTCAGGCAGGCTCGAGCTCGGCCAGATAAGTGGCACGATGTTTAAAAACAAATATTAATATATAATATGCTAAAAAAAAATTAAACTTGAAGAATTTATGATTATATTATTAAAATATTTTAAAAATAATATTTTGTATTTTATATTAAATAATATCTTATTATTTCTCTCCTAATTGTTCATTATATTTATCATTTTATTATAACACCACCTTAAATTAATATTAGTTTCTTTCTTTTATAATAAGCATGCCGCAACTCGTAAACATAAGCTCGAGCTCGAACTAGATAAAATTGATCAAGCTCAAGCTGAGAGTGAGCTCGACTCGATTTGTTCGCACTGTAAGCACGTGCCATTTATTTTAATTTTCAAACACTCACATACTTATAAGGTTCAATGAACCAACACACTCGATAAACAACTCAAACTCGGCTTGATTAAGACTCGATCAAGATCATAATCATGTAATATTCATTTTGTAAATTTCAATTATTTAGAATGACTCCCACGTGAAGAGGTGTTGAATTTGCTCGTGCAACAAAAGCCCTGAGAGCTATTATAGTTACTCATATTCATGATTATAATCATGTGATAATATTTTTGTGGCTTTTGTTATGCATATAATAAATCATCTTTATCTATTATTTATACTACATGCCATATTTTTTTGCCATTTATGTAATAATAATTATTTGTTATTTACTGAGTTTGATTTGTTAAACTCAACATTTTAAACTTTAAATTTACTTTTGGTATTTTTCAGCCCCTCATTACTTATTATATATATATTTTTTATGGATTTGAGTAGTTATTTCATTATTGTTATTTTTGTTTCTTTTAATTATTTTTTTATTTACTTGAGGTGTATCAGTTTTACGGCTTTGATTTACGAAATGAATGAAAATTTACTATTTATTGTTTATTTCTATTATGATTTATGTATAATTATTTTTTTGAGAATATAAAACATTTTTAATTCTTTTCATCGTGTCCATTGGTTTGGGGTGTACTGCCTTCCAGATCCTGGTTGTGGCAAATTCTCCTTAACCGCTCATCAGATTATTAGTTTTTTTTTTTCTTTTTATTGTTAAGTTTTGCTGGTTTTACTAATTTTTAGGAGGGTGTAGATATGAACAATAAACATAACGTTGCAGTTTCTGCAAATTATATAAATTACACAGTTTTACTCAACAAAATATGAAATTTGAACTCTGATTATGAGTCTACAAAACACACGTGAGAGAAAAAAATAGTTTGAAAATCTGTAGGTGGATGACAAATTGGAGATGGGCAGATATTTACTTCTGTGCGACAACTTGGGAAATGGGTGGGCAATGGGGGAAATAAAATTAATCGTGAGGGATGAGGAATAAGAGGAGGTTAATGGCGAGCGCTTGTCGGGAGACAAGTTAGATAGTGGAGATGAAGACGAGGTGTTGATAAATGGGATTTGAAGAAGTAATGGAGTGGTTTTCTTTCAAGTACCAAGTGTTTTGGCTTGTTTAATTTGTAAATAATAAAATTTTGGTGTTGGGGAATGTTCTAAGTCTTAGATTTGTAAATCCTTTTTTATTGGGATTTAAAAGTTTATGCTTTTTATTAGCAAAAAGGAAAAGCGATCGTGCAAAGTTAAGAATGCGGCTTACTTATCTTGTCGCCTGCTCGCCTTCCCTATCTTCGTTTCCTTCAGACCGGCGAAGTTTCTCTCCCAGGAAACCTAGGTTCTTTCGGAGGTATTGCTCTCTCTACCCCTTTTTCCACCGAACCCAACTTCTTCACGCGGCATTGATACCTTTCCCAAGCTCTCCTCTTTCTATGGACCTAAATTGGAACCATTCATGGAAATTTCAGGGCGGAGATGTCACTGGTGTCTCAAGATGGCCACCCGCCGCTTGCAGAAAAGATAGTAGTGGTTGATTGTCCTTTGTATCCGCTTTTCTACCGACATCGATTGATTTGGTGCTTGATTTGCCTTTTGTTTTTTTGATTTTCCCCATTTTTGTTATATTTGGACTGCCAGTTGGGGTGTGGCGCACTGTCAGCCGATTACTTGGCCACAGTAGATGCATTTCCCAAACCCGATGATAAGATCCGGAGCACAAGTCTTAAGGCACGACTCCTGTTAAGATTATTTCCTTGCATTTTAACTGATTGAATGCTTAGAGAACTGATATGCATGTTTATGGTCAGGGGCAGAACCTGGCTCTATTATAAGAGTGGTCAATCTTATTATCAAATAAGTTAATTTTAATGCAAATGAAATTGATAATACATACTTCAAAATAAAATTCTGTATTTTATTAGGATTACAAGTTTTTCAGTCTATTTTGAATTTCTTGATAATTTTACGTGACAGTTATGTTAAGTATTTAGTCAAATGCTTTGTTTTTATTGTAAGCTACTCGGCACTCATTGAGTCGGTTATCCATTCTACCATGCAATCAATACTTGACATTGTTCATTGCAGAAATGCTCCCTCAATTGTGTGTGTGTGTGTATGCACGCTAGAATGTGTGTGGAAAGGAGAAGTCTTAAAATTTAATTTTTTCACTGAAAAATACAAATATGAAAATTTAAAGCATAGTTTATGACCTGGAAGCAAAAAATAAGACAATTATAATGGCAATGCTTAGGAATAGATTTACCTGAGATTTTTTATGTGAATCTAAAAGGGTTGTTCCTTCAATTCAGTTTTCATCGTGGTGGCTTTGACGTGTCTTTCAAAAACTTGGTCGGCGGGTACTGCCTGTAGTCTGGGTGGAGCAAACAAGGATCATGAGTGGAGGTGTGTGCGTATGCACGCACGCTTTCGTGCGTCTTTGTAGAAAGATAAAAGCCTTAAAATATTATTTTTGACTTACAAAGCCAAATATGAAACCTAAAGCAGAGTTTTTTATCAGGAAGCCGAAAGTTTAAGACAAGTTTAACGGAAATGCTTAGAAATGGAGTTACTTGAGATATCTTATGCAAATTTGAAAGGGTGTTCTTTCTCTTTAATTCTTTTCTACATAGTGGTGGTTTGTTGTGTCTGTCAAGAACTTATTCGATGGCATATGTTGGCTGCGCGTGGCTCGGGTGGAGCCAAAAAGGAGCCTGAGTGGGGGTGTGACTAGTGTGTCTCTGCATGACTGTGATGTTGTGTGTGGGTGAGATTGGGTTGGGGATGCTAGAAGGGAAAAAATAGTGTAGCCACTAGCCAGTACCTAGGTTTATTTAATAATTTTTTATACTTTTATGGGCTAGCTGAATTAATGAGGAGAGGGACAAATTTATTAAATTAAATTTCCTTATAAAGTACTTTTCAAAAGAGGAATTGGGCAATTGCTCGACCTGGCATATATTCAGTTCTGCCAAATTTATGTTATATAAAATTTGCCTGTTTTTTGTTGGGAAAATGGCCTTTTTAGATTAAAAGTTGCAAAATCTCAGTCCATACTTGTTACTATTATTGCTAAGCGTGGTGGGTTATAGGGCCATATGTTAGTGGCAGAATTTGGCAAATGGATGTTTTTCAAAAAAAAAAAAAATGCCATTCTAATGATGAATATTTCTATTTTTAGGTAGCATTTAATTATTTGTGATGCAACATTTTTTATTTTCCCACAAGCTGGTTAGGATGCATGTTCAATGATGCAATGCATTTTCTCATATATGTTATAGTTTAGCTAAGAAAAATTTGAACTACATTAGATTGATTAGATTACAACTCTTATTGGAAAAAAAATGATAAAAAAACTACTAAGTATTTAATGCATATGCACTGGGAACACATATGTATTACATGGTATATCTAAGTGTCTTGCTTTTACAAAATGGAGACAGAATTTGCATCTTGTTTCATTTGAAAGGGAGGAGGGGTAGTGTTGTGTAATTGATTTGAGGGGGACAAGAACTTTGGCTGACAAATTTTGAAGCCGGAGTTGGAGAACGGGGAATTAACTTGTGATAGGGAATCATTTACCTCACATTACCTCTATGAAATTCTTTAAAAGAGGAGGGCATCATCACATAACCTAGGAAACTTGACATAAGCTTTTGCTGAAAATCCCTAGCTATAAATGATTATACAAGGTTATTTGTAGAACTAGCATGAGCTGAGCAATAACATAGCAATTTGTTAAAAAAAAAGAAAAAAAATATGTTTTTATTCAAATAAGGCAGAAAAGTTAAAACTTTTGTAAGAGATACACAAAACTCCTTTAGCAAGGCGAAAATAGAAAACAATAAAAAATAATCTCTGTTCTTATTTTGTCCTATGACAAAGTGAAAAGGATGAAAGCAATAAATAGAGAAGTTTTTTAGTACATAAATTTAGGGAATTTAATTTATGTTGTCATTTCCTTCAATTATAAGTATGTGCCTATCAAAATATAGAAAATACAGATCTTCTTGATTTAAGCATGCCATGGGATCCCTGAATGGAATCTATGATACTTTTGGGCTAGGTTGGTGTTGGAAACTACTAGAGGAATTTGTGGACATTTGGTTGTTGACAAGCTCTAAAAAGATTTCAAAATTGCTTGAGTGATGGCTAGCACCTTGAAAACTCCGAAAATATTATTGTATTGTTGGTCGTATCTTTGAAGTCTTCCAAAATGCGCACAGGATTTTCATATTTCCCCTCAAGCTGAGACTATAATTCATTCTTAGTTTGGGCATACGTGTCAATTTTAATTGATTATTTAATTTGATAAGGATATTAACAGTTTGATATCACATTGGAGTGTAAATATTCTTGGTAAATTCTTGTTCAAAAATTTTCTTTGTAAGCAATCGCAAGGTGTTTAGCCTTATCATGATGGACATGGTTTTAAACAATATTGATTCTAGCTTGATTGTCACAGATTATCATCATTGGTTCTTGAGCATAAACTTTTAGTTCTGCAAGAAGCCAATTAGGCCGCATTCCTTTGTGAATTTCAGGGGCCATTTTACTTCAACGCTACTTCAAACAACAACATACTTTTTCCTTAACTTATTCAAGTAATTCACTTTTCTGTACAAATGAGAAATAAGCAGATGCGGGTTTAAGATTAATTGTAAATTGCCCAGTCACTTCAATGACAATTTCAATACTTCTATTTATTCCCTTTTTGAATAGTAGATCTTTTTCCTCATGAATTTTAAAGATATTTTAATATCCTTTGTATTTATTTAAAGTGTTCCTCTATGAGATTATTTGTATTTACTAATTACACTAACTTGAAAGCTGTCAAGTCTTTTGTAAGAAAGGTAGTTGAGCTATCTTACTAAGTGTTGATGCCATGCTTTATCCACTCTTATATTATTTTTGAACTCAATTTATTAAGCTCCATTGGAGTTTTAGTTGGTGTTGAAAATTCATATGAATCTAACATGTTCTTTTCCCTTTAGAAGAGGTGAAAGTTTGGAGTCTCATTTTTCCACCTAATTTTCTCATTAATTACTTCTTTCAATTCAGGCATTTTTAAAACTTATTGAATGATGTTTGGAATTTCCTTGCTAGAAAGATTTTTAATGAAAATGTGGAACTTAAGAGAGAATTTTTCCCACGTAATATAATAAAATATTGGATGTTTGTTCTAAGTATTTCAAAATTTCATGCGAGCAACGAGAATGTTCAAATCATCATCCCAATCCATGTCACCTTGTGAAGTGGATTTAGGACTTTGGTAATACTTGAGCTTAGTTTAGTAGCAATGCTTTAATCTACATCGTTAGTTGAGTTTTTTTAATCATCTAGACTAGAAAATTCCTCTATACCTTGCTAATTGTATGTAATCTTGGGAATTTTTACGGTGTTCATAAGTATGAGATTCAATTGGCTCAAGTAGGTTTAAAAGAGATGTAGATTTAGATAAAACATGTCCAAGAATAATAAAGTAATGGATGTTTTCATAAAATTCATGTTCATGGAGTGGGTTGGAGTTTTCTTTCTAAATGTGAGTTTAAGATAAAAAAGTTAATTTAAAAGACAAGGCCTTCGTGTTGCAACATTTTTTAATAATTGGAGAATATCATTTATATTCTTATGTGTAAGATGAGTAGCTAATAAAAATTTATTTTATGATGTTGAGCTTAAGTTTGCTTCTTTGATATAGAGGAATATGCTCAGTGTCATAGCAACAAAAAATTTAAAGGGATATGGTGGAGATGAGTTTGTTCATGGGATTGGATTTGGTGAAAGTTTGATAAGGAGTTTTGAATTTTATAACTCTTGATGACATGCGATTATTGTGATATGCATGGGTAGGAATAACTTCCCATTTTATTGAGTGTTTATACAAATTTTGGTAGGCAATTCCCTGTTGCAGTAGATTGTCTCTAATAATAGAATAAAAATAATTTCTTCAATGATCAATCTCGAAGGATTAATTTGGATTTTCATTTAGGTTTGCATCAAAGAATGAATTTTTTAAAAAATAGGACCAATCTTGAATTTTTTTTAATTAGAAATATTTAAGTGATTTTAGCATGATCATAAAAAAAAAGATACATAAGACCTAGCACCAGAGATGATGTTCATTCGAGATGGTCCACCAATATCACCATGAGTGACCACAAATGCTTGTGAGGCTTGTTATGAATGACTATGATAACTATTCCATGTATGTTTAGACATTTGACAAGTTTTACGTTGCAGTGATTTAGAATTTTTATTGATGAAGAATGAAAAAAAAAAAATTATAAGATACATGAAGCTAGTATGACCAATGCAAACTTGCCACAATATGATTGCAATTTCATTATTATAATAACATATATTATTGTAGTAAGATATTGAGCATTGCTTCACTTGTGTTTTAGAAGTTTCATCAACATTCAAAAGGTAAAGTCCAACATTTTTTTGGCTTTGCCAACAATGAGAAGAATTTAACAACAAAATTAATAACTTGATAATTTAATTGATTGAAAATAGCTTGCAAGTAAATTTAGGAACCCTGATAATCAATTTAAATCAGGCGAGCTTGTGATTCTAATTGTTTTAATTTCAGTTACTTCAGATAATGACCCATTGACAGGCGTGATAATGTATTTTTTCAAACAAGGAGGTGCGATGTGGAATAATGAGGCATATAATAAGGAGCTCCAAATTCAGCAATTCAACATAGTGGTTTTTCCTTTTTGGCATTTAAAAAAATTCACCATATATTTGTGTGCAATTGATCCATCGTTGATTTTATGTGGTGCAGAATTTGGTTTGAGTATGCTAAACAATTTTTGTGATATGCCTATATGCTCTTGGTTAATCATTGTTAATGGCGGAGAACCGACGACCTTACTTTCATGGTTTTCAATCGATATGCTTCCCATAAATTTTTAGCGTGGTCCCTTTGTGTATTTGGACTATAGTGGTCACATTAGAGACTTCTTTTAGTAAAGTTATTAATACGCCATGAACAAATTTTTGACATACAACACAAATCTTGAGACAATCTTTTGAGCAAGGATATTCAAACTTCGATGAAAAGACATTTATAACTTCGATTTCAACAAATTTACAGTCAAACTGACCGGCTCGACGAGACAGACCAAATGGTACCAAAATTCATTTAATTCGAATCAAATCAAGCCCCGATCAAGCCATTAAACTACTTTTGAAAGCTTTTTGGGCATATGTTGGAAGGTTTAGCGGGTATTGAATTTGGCGAACTCATAGTCGAATCGAGCGTCTCGTATAAGCCCAAGATCGCTCAATTTTGATATCGTCAAGACACATAAATGTCCATCAAATAAAGTTTGATTGAGGGACTCTCTCCGGGCCGTTCGATTAAAGTGATTCATATTCCTTTATTAATTGTAACTTAGATTCTATAAATAGAGTCTCATCCCTCTTCATGTGGGGGTTATCAATCAAGAATAAAAGAAATCATAATAAAGAGTTTTCTTCTTCGCAATAATGCAAAGAAGGAAATATTATATTTGCACGGATTCTCTCCTTTTTAGCTGAATATTTAGATTATGAATATGTATTAATTAAGTTACTTAAATTAGATTATACTGAATATTCTGTACCTAAAATAGATTGTACAAACTACTATTTATTGGAATGAAAGCAAATGAAAATGATTCAGCCTATTTGCTCAAAATATTGTCATGGTATCAGAGCTTGAATCCTTGAAATTTTAGTTTTTGTTATATTTGTCTGGCATCTTCGACAGCTTCCTCACCGGAGAGGTCGTTCTTGTCTTTGAGTTCTGCGGAATCTTCGTCCGCTTTGATTGAGTTCTACAGCTGCTTCAAGCCAATCGCCTTCGATCGGACCAGAGCCGATTGCCTTCGATCGGACCTTTGGTGCTGAGTTTACGACTGGTGCGACATCTCCGAACATCTCCGCTCCGCTCGCTCTGGTCTAAACTTCTCCTCTGGTGCGGCATCTTCGGTTATCTGCCGTTCGCTCCCGCTCGTTCGATCGTCGCATCTGCCGCTCGTTCGATCTTCGTTCTTCGCATCTGCTCCGCGATCGTTCGATCGATCGTTCCGCACCACTCCNTACTCAAAATATTGTCATGGTATCAGAGCTTGAATCCTTGAAATTTTAGTTTTTGTTATATTTGTCTGGCATGTTCGACAGCTTCCTTACCGGAGAGGTCGTTCTTATCTTTGAGTTCTGTGGAATCTTCGTCCGCTTTGATTGAGTTCTACAGCTGCTTCAAGCCAATCGCCTTCGATCGGACCAGAGCCGATCGCCTTCGATCGGACCTTTGGTGCTGAGTTTACGACTGGTGCGGCATCTCCGGACATCTCCGCTCCGCTCGCTCTGGTCTGGACTTCTCCTCTGGTGCGGCAACTTCGGATATCTGTCGTTCGCTCTCGCTCGTTCGATCGTCGCATCTGCTGCTCGTTCGATCTTCATTCTTCGCATCTGCTCCGCGATCGATCTGTCCCGATCGTTCGATCGATCGTCCTGTACCACTCANCGCATCTGCTCCGCGATCGTTCGATCGATCGTTCCGCACCACTCCGCGATCTTCGCATCTGCCGAGTCTCGTGCCTCGATCCACCGATCCACTCCGCGATCTTCGCATCCTGCATTCAGAGATACCGTGCGGACATCTCTGGACAATCCTGCATCCACTCCGCGATCTTCGCTTCTGCTGTGTCTCGTACCTCGCCTGAAGTTCTTCGCATCTACCGTGCCTCGATCTCTCCCGATCGTTCGATCGTTCGTCGAGACCTAGCCCTTGGATTTGAATTTTATTTATTTTTAAAATATCTTCTGAAATCTTAGTTATCAAATTTATGGGAAAGAATTATGCCGCATGGGAATTTCAACTTAGAATGTTCTTAAAAGGGAAGGAGTTTTGGGGTCATATTGATGGATTACCCCAGCCCCTACTGAGACAAAAGATCTTGGTCAATGGGAAGCAAAAGATGCACGGATTGTTTCCTGGATTTTGGGATCTATTGAAGCTCATATGGTGAACAATTTACGATCCTTTGGCACAGCTAAAGAAATGTGAGAATATCTGAAGCGTGTTTATAATCAAGATAATTCTGCAAAACGCTTCGAATTGGAACTTGACATGAGTAATTTTAGTCAGGGTAATCTTTCAATCAAACAATATTATTCTGGTTTTTTAAATTTATGGAGCGAATATACTGGTATTATCTATGCTAAAGTATCAAAGGAGAACTTAGCCAGTTTTCAAGCCATTCATGAAGAAAGTCGTCGTGATCAGTTCTTAATGAAACTGAGACCTGAATTTGAAACTGCTCGAGCTGGGTTGCTAAACAGAGATCCAGTTCCATGTTTGGATGTTTGTTTAGGGCAATTACTGCGCGAAGAACAAAGATTGACAACACAAGCTACTATCAGTACAACAGGTGGATCATCAGAAATAATTAATGCTGCATATGCTGCTAAGACCAAAGGGAAAGGGCCAGTGCAGTGTTACAGCTGCAAGAAATTTGGTCATATCGCACGGAATTGTGAAAATAAAGTATGTAATTATTGCAACCAAAAGGGACATACTCTTACGGAATGCCCAACACGACCCCAAAATCGCAAACCACAAGCACTTCATGCCACGGTATCTGACAATCTTGCCTCGACTTCTACTGTTGCTGACAATAATCAATCAACTGTCACACCCTATATGGTTCAACATATGATTCTCTCTGCATTTTCTGCTCTCGGCCTTCAAGGGAAAGGTAAAACTATTTTTTCATTTACCTCTCCTTGGTTTGTTGATTCAGGCGCCACAAATCATATGACTAGCACAGCTGAGCTATTGCAAACCAACGACCGTACACTGGTACTCAACATATTCAAGTTGCTAATGGAAATAATATTCCAATTACGACAGTTGGTGATATTAACTCATCCTTCAAACATATTTTGGTTTCTCCTAAATTATCTACTAACTTACTCTCGATTGGTCAAATTGTGGATAATAACTGTGAAGTACATTTTTCTCGTGATGGTTGTATTGTGCAGGATTAGGTGTCGGGGAAGGTGATAGCGAAGGGGCCTAAAATGGACAGACTGTTTCCATTACAATTTACTGTTCCTCAGAATATTTCATTAGCATCTTCAGTTGTTGAGAATAAGCAGACATCTGGCATAAAAGACTAGGTCATTCAAATGATATGGTGTTGAAGCATTTACATAAAAATGGTGTTTTTTATACAGATAAGAGTTTAGTAGTTGATTGTTTTGTTTGTAAACTTGAAAAAAACAAGACATTACCTTTTCCAATTTCAGGCAGTCGTGCCAATAAATGTTTTGACATTATTCATAGTGATGTCTGAGGAATTACACATGTTAATTCACATGCTCAATATATATATTTTTTGACATTTATTGATGATTACAGTCGATTTACTTGGATCTATTTTTTATGTGCCAAAATAGAAGTATTTACTGTATTCCAAACATTTCTAGCATATGTTGAAACTCAGTTCTCCGCTCACATTAAAACCTTACGTTCTGACAATGGCGGTGAATACATATCTCATGAGTTTCAAGCATTTCTTCAGAACAAAGAGATCGTTTCACAACGGTCATGTCCCTATACACCGCAACAAAATAAAGTTGCTGAACGAAAAAATCGACATCTATTGGATATCGTGCGCACATTACTGATAGAATCTTCTATTCCAGCTAAATTTTGGACTGAAGCTTTATCTACTGCAGTTTATCTCATTAATCGCTTACCATCTCAACAATTGAAGTATGAGTCTCCCTACTATCAAGTTTTTGATAAACCCCCTAATTATCACACGCTACATACTTTCGGATGTGTTTGTTTTGTTCATCTACCTGCTCATGAACGTAATAAATTAGCAGCACAGTCAGTCCGATGTGCCTTTATGAGGTATAGTTCTAATCATAAAGGTTTTATATGTTATGATTCGATTAATAGTCGATGACATATTTCTCGAAATGTGATTTTCTTTGAACATGAATATTACTTTCAACATCATATGTCCACATCAGATACAGTTATACTTCCACTATGTGATAATTCTTCTGCTGATAAACGATTCAAACCAGACATTGTCTACACACGACACCTGCCCCCTTCACCTTCAATCCTCCCCACCCTGATCCAGAAATTGCTCCACTAAGTATTCGACGATCAACCCGACGTATCCGTTCTCCAAATAGATATGGGTATTCTGCAATTTTAATTAATACTACTGTTCCTACCTCTTATTTTCAAGCTGTTAAACATACTTGTTGGGTCAAAGCCATGAAAGAAGAACTTCAGACACTTCAAGACAATCACACCTGGGATATTGTTTCATGTCCTACAGGCGTTAAACCCATTGGTTGTAAATGGGTTTATTCTCTTAAACTCCGATCTGATGGCTCTCTTGACAGATATAAGACAAGATTGGTAGCTCTTGGCAATCGACAGGAATACGGGATTGATTATGACGAAACATTCGCACATGTGGCTAAAATGACAACTGTCCGACTGGTGTTATCTATTGCTGCATCTAAAGGCTGGTTCTTAAAGCATATGGATGTTAGGAATGCATTCTTACATGGGGATCTCAAAGAAGACGTATATATGACTCCTCCTTCAGGCTTATTTTCTACACCTTCACATGATGCTTGTAAACTCAAACGGTCCCTATACGGTTTGAAATAGGCTCCACGGGTCTGGTTTGAAAAATTTTGCAATACCCTTCTTAGCTTCTCTTTTATTCAAAGCCAGTATGATTCATCATTATTTCTTTGCAAGACTAACAAGGGAATTGTTTTGTTATTAATATATGTTGATGATATTGTCATC
>JXCR01104867.1:99149-126231 GCA_002079205.1 Phalaenopsis hybrid cultivar | reverse complement strand
GGGTCCTGGAGGAATGGCATCACTAGAGAGGAATGATATCAAACTGAGATAAAATCTTTTTTTCCTCTTCACTGATGAATATCTTAGCCCAGCTGGCCCATTGGAGGTAGGTTTACCTGTTCAATTTATGCCAAATAGCTGGTAGGTTGGAGAAGCTCTCTTGATCTCCATTTTTGCCATGAGTTATTAGTTAGAGGTGGCCATAGAGGAATAGTTTCTGTTAGAGGCAATGCTATGGCTAAACCGGCGGAAGACAAATGAGAGGCATTAGAAATTGGAGAAGAATTTCTGTGATGCATTGTTGAAAAAAAAGAGAAGAAAAATTACTTGCTTTTTTCAAAGTGAAGATAGAAAAGGTAGAGATTTTATAGGAGGCACCCACAATCCAATTAGCCGCCATAGAATTGAAAACAATAAAAACAAAAAAGTTCCTGATAGGTCCTATGAAAAATAATCTGAAAGATGAAAATAATAACATGGAAGTTTTTTAAATGTACAAATCAAGAGAATTAAATATATGAAAGCATTCCCATTTTCATTAAAATAAGTGGGCATAGGAATATAGAAAATCATCATCTCGTTTTTAGCATGCGGCTGCGTCTCCCTGAATGGAATTTGTGGCACTGCTGGACTGGCTTAGCATTTGACAACAGCTTGACAGATTTCTGAATTGTGGTGTTTATTGATAGCTGCTCGGGCCTAGAAGGCTTTCAGAAATGTTTTCTGGACTTTTGGTGCGCTGACTCCAACTTCGTTGTCTTTCAGAAATTCTCACAGGGTTTCCAAACAATCATTACATTTACTTCAAAACAAATTATAATTACTACTGCTGAGATAAATGTCTGTGAGTGAAAACTAGTAGCTCACAATCCACTCTAATATCCATCGGAAATATCAAATGTTAGTGTTCAAAATGAACAGCTTAATGATCTCCATCTAAGGGTCATTAATGGTCCTCTGTATTGGTTAATGTGATGAATATACTTAATGCGTGAATAATTTTAGAGTTGACTAGTTTTAGGGTTTTATTTTCATCTTATTTCATACTGAAGCTGTAACTTTGCCATTTTTTCTTAGCACTTGTGCATGTGCTCCTTTTAAACTTCAAATTCGTTTCTTTTATCATTGCAGTTTGTGAAGTATATCTCTAGCATGCTTGTTGTTAAGTTACAACTATGTGTAAATTTATCTTCATTTGAAACAAAATATCATCACATTGAAATTTGATTTGATTTGATTTTGTTTTATTTATTTACTTTTTTGTTTTTTGTTTTTTTGTTTTTTGTGTAGATTGAGGGTGGTGGCAATACAGGGAATGCCTTAACTTGTGCAGCTCGTTTGGGTTTGAAACCTAGATTGATTTCTAAGGTTTAGCCTTTACCGTAGATATCTGTTTTATTATCTCTCAAACTCATGACTTCAACTAAAAGTAATATGTTTGCCTGAGTACTTGACCATGCAAATCATTAAACTTCATTACATATGCACCTAAAGCACAATTGAACATAAGTTAAAATTAACCCATGAAAATTCTTAGTTGGAGCTCTTTTTCTGATATATTTTATTTAAAAGCTTTGTATTTGCTTATTGATATCAATTAAAACATAGTAATTGACATAACATGATGAAATATGTTGAATACTAATTTCTATGGACTCCGTGATGCAACAAAGATTATAGGCCCCATTCATCCTCAAATCCATCCACAAATTAAAATATAAAAGTTTCGATACAAGATCAATGACATACAAAAAGTTGTCTTCCTTTCAAAAGCTTAACACTCTATCCCCTCCATTCATATTTACAATGAAAGAACTTAATGAGCTAATTATCAAGATCAAGCTTATCTCTTTATTTATGCCGCGTGCTATTTTGACCCCCTCTCAATCATGTATGAGGAGTGATAGAAGCGGACAATCCAGTCAAGAAATTTTTACTAACACCCATTCTAATTTTATGAATTAAGATTGAGTAAAAAATTAGTCTGCCTGAATTGTTACAAAATATGTATTATATTTCAAAATCTTATAATAGATCTATTATACTCATTAATGTTGAATTGTGCATAAATGAAATCATTAAAATGGATTATAGAGATTCTAATAAATTTCTTAAAAAACTTTTTATGTATCAGAGGTAGTCTTTGAATTTATTATATAATCTCTTTTGTAAAATATTTCTATAATTGTACATCAAGGCTCTAGAATGCTGACAAAATTGGATCACCTGACATCATTAGTAGTTTTACCGTGTTAGGAAATAAAATGCACAATCTAAATTCCAAATTATTTAATGCACTATAATACTTAATTGCTGTATGAAATTATTTGATTTATTTTCATTTTTTTTTTCAGTTCATGGTCTTAAAAACATGATATTATATATATATATATATATATATAGGACAATACATTCATATCTTTTGGTCATCATCTAGTTGTCAACTGTGATAGCTACTGGTAATGTTTAGAATGAATTCAACATGGCGATTATTACTAGCCTCTCGATTCAATTACTTATCTTTGAACAGATTGATTGTCAACTTATTATACACCAACTTATTCTTTTTTAATTTTTTTTTCTTCAAGCACTTCAAATTTTTTAGCATTGATATACATCTGTTATCAATCAGTGTGCCCTGACATGCAAGGAAAGTAAAATTTGAACTCGAAAGTTCACGTCTGGGCTTAAAAGTGCATTGTATATTTCTAAATAATTTTTAAAGCTAAATTATATAGAATTATTATGAAGTTTTTTTGAACATGTAAGCATCTAAAATATAGTAGCTTTAGTCATAACATCAAATCTTGTTAGCATGCCTAATATGAACAATTATTCACTTTCATGCACATAGCAGATCAATGGAGTTTTAGGAACGAACAAACATTAGGCCTGGAGATAATTTGCCTCCTATTTTAGAAATTGATTTTCTCTCCTCAATTTTGTGGTCATGTAGTTTCTTATCTTTTCTCCCTGAAGTCTCATTCATTAATAAGTTATCTCTATTTTATACCAATTCTTAACAACAATGTATTTCAAATAATTTTAAGGTAATAATTTTATTTCAAAAAATTACAATAAACTAGATTTCTTGCCTAAAATCCTTGCTTTCCTATTCCTTCTCATCCTCTTTTCTTCTTGTTTTTTTTTTTCTTGCTTGAGCTATGGGCCAGCCCAAGCTCAGCTCTCTATTNTTATACCAATTCTTAACAACAATGTATTTCAAATAATTTTAAAGTAATAATTTTATTTCAAAAAATTTCCTCATTTATTTCTTGAGGCCTACAACTTGAGTCTCACTTCGCAGAAAAAATTACAATAAACTAGATTTCTTGCCTAAAATCCTTGCTTTCCTATTCCGTCTCATCCTCTCTTCTTTTTTTTTTTTTTCTTGCTTGAGCTATGGGCCAGCCCGAACTCAGCTCTCTATGTTGGCTTGTTACTACTATTTAGAGGAAATGAGGGAATGGCATAGTTTTATATTACATTAGATTATTAATTATATAAGTAATCATTATAGAACTTAGTGTGATATCCTTCTAAATATGAAAAACATTTTAGCCATCCATAAAAAAAGATTCACTGCTAGGGGTGTCAAAAAGCTTGTTGTTGGCGAACAGTTTGTGTTTGGTTTGCTAAGTAGCTCGTGTTCTATTTGTTCAATTAGTAAACGAGCCGAACACGAATAAATTTTTTGAGCTTGATTTATAAACAAGTCAAACACAATCAAACTTTTGTTCAATCATGTTCGGTTCACTTTGACTTAAATCNCATCCATAAAAAAAGATTCACTGCTAGGGGTGTCAAAAAGCTTGTTGTTGGCGAACAGTTTGTGTTTGGTTTACTAAGTAGCTCGTGTTCTATTTGTTCAATTAGTAAATGAGCCGAACACGAATAAATTTTTTGAGCTTGATTTATAAACGAGTCAAACACAATCAAACTTTTGTTCAATCATGTTCGGTTCACTTTGACTTAAATTNTATTACATTAGATTATTAATTATATAAGTAATCATTATAGAACTTAGTGTGATATCCTTCTAAATATGAAAATCATGTTAGCCATCCATAAAAAAGATTCACTACTAGGGGTGTCAAAAAGCTTGTTGTTCGCGAACAGTTTGTGTTTGGCTTGCTAAGTAGCTCGCGTTCTATTTGTTCAATTAGTAAACGAGCCGAACACGAATAAATTTTTTGAGCTTGATTTATAAACGAGTCAAACACAAATAGACTTTTGTTCAATCATGTTCGGTTCACTTTTACTTGAATTAGTTAAATAATAAATAAATAATATATAAAAGTTAATATGATGATATAAAAATTTTGTTTATATAAATGTAAAAAAAAAAGTAAGATGTTAGATATGTAAATACATAAGAATTGGGTTGGTATGTATGTAAATATCTCTCAAATTAAAAAAAAATAAAATTTAGGTGTTAGATATGTAAATACATAAGAATTGGGTGGTATGTATATAAATGCCCCATTTTCTCCCAAAAATTCCACGCTTGGCTGCTAGCATGGAGGTTGACAACGTAAATACAAAAGAATTTTGTGGNGCGCAAATCCGTGAATTTCGTGTATTTTGTGTGTGTACGTGACGAAAAAGATCGTGACGATGTTTTCCTAAGGCTTGAAGTCCTATTTGGAACATCTTCCTTGAATCTTCACAAAATAGCCCATAACCGCTCGTTTATAAGACGATGGTCTTGTGCCAAAGATGCTAGACATCAAAGGAAAACAGGAATCGGCTGGAGCTTCTAGAAGGGTGAGTCTCAATTTTAATTTTCTAAGATGGTCCGTAGGAATTTCTAGAGCTAGAACCTAGGCTCTAAGGAGGAGAAGAAAAGGCCTCACAAAAATGAGGTCAACAGGCATGTACATAAATGCCCATAAAAGTCTACTCGCATGGCTCTTCCCATCCTTTCTCTCCATTTAAGTTTGCGACTTTTGTCCCGTATTGCGAGATTGCGAGAAGCTTTATCATTAGTCCTGTATAAAAGTAAAAAAGAAAGTGAGAGAATTCTAAATTTTTAGCTTCATTTAAGCACCTTTTTGTGATTTTTTTTTAAGTAGAAATATATTCTATTTTCAGTTCAATTGAAAATATTTAAAATAAAAAGTTAATTTTTGAAATTTTAGTTCAAGCTGAAATTCGAGCCGAACACGAGCTTAATTCGATCAAATGTGTTTGCATCGAGCCGACAACAAATAAATAACTCACGAGTTATTTCAAACACTAGTCGAATATGGACAAAACATAATTTAAATGGGTCGAACATGAATGAGCCTTGGGCTCGCTCAAGCACGGTTCATTTACAAATCACTGCTGCATGCATAGCTTAGTGAATTAGGAATACAGCTACAGGGCTAATTCCCATGAATAATAAGTTTAATTAATCTTTTATGTTAAATAATTTAACTAGAAATTAATTTGTACGTTGTTAATATACTAATATTTATCTATACACTTTGATGCATTAAAATGACGCAACAAAGTGTAGAATTTTTTAATAAATAGTTTCAATGTATTTTCAGAATTGCAAAAATTGGGATATAAATTTTAGAAGGAATTTTGATATACTTTTCTACATTTTTGGAGAATTTATGGTTGAAGCTAAAATTAGATTTTGGGATAAATTTGTTATTGAAGATAACAAGTTCAACTGGATACAATTATTGGAGCTGTGATGTGGGAAATTGGAGCTATATGATAAGCTATAGTTTAGATGGATAAGCCTTACACTGGTCTCAGAGCCTTCACATTTTAACTTATGAAATGGCTTTGCTAATGAGTGGCTTTGAGTTGACTTTTGTACGAAATAATTTTTTCATGAGATGTTTGAGGAATTGAACTGTTCTATTTTGCTCAGCGAGGTTCAATAAGTTCAACTCAAAAGTTAGTCATTCATCTTTTGCATCACCGATTTGGCGTTGTGAATATTGCTTATAGGATTTTCAAAATAACTTTGTTCTGCTTCAAAAGCTCTATTTTCTAAAGTTATGAATCTCAAATTTACAACGCCTTATTATTTGATTGATTTTTTTTTTAGATAGCTAATGATTTTCAAGGGAAAAATATTCTGACGGAACTTGAAGGTGATGGTGTGGATACTTCTTTCATTGTGGTAAGTTTCAGGATTTTACTTTACTATTTTTGTTTGTTATCAAGACTGAAATTGGGAAACTGCCTTCTGAAAATCATTGTTTCTTCTACTTTGACATCAGTATATATTTTACCGGAGTTGCATATGATTTTAGCTATGCTTAGAAGTTGGAACCTGTTGGTAAAATTTCTGATATTATAGGTTTTAAAGATTGATTATGAATTTCCCTAAATTCTCTTCTATATTTTTGTTTATTTTGATTATGATATTCACACATAATCTTTTGAAGAGGTTTTCACTACTACCACTTTATTTTTCCTCCCAATAAAGATGATAGTTTCTTGTTTTAAGTAAAATTTGGCCTGGCTTGCTGTCTAATTGCATTGAATAAACTGCTCTAAGACTCTTGCATGGACTTCGCTCACTTGGGCCCACAACTTGCAGATTTGTGATGCCATTGCCACCATGTCATCAATACATGGGAGCTGTCTGGCTATATAATGAAACCTGATGGTCTGCCCAGCTATTGTAATTATTTTATAGTTAGTTCTATTTTAGTTTTTTATTGAAAAACATACTCAGCAGTTCTCCAATTCTAAGTAAGATTTTTCAAGGTATTCTCTCGTTTTTTTTTTTTTGCTTAATTTTTGAAATAAAAGTCGTNGCATGAACTTCGCTCACTTGGGCCCACAACTTGCAGATTTGTGATGCCATTGCCACCATGTCATCAATACATTGGAGCTGCCTGGCTATATAATGAAACCTTATGGTCTGCCCAGCTATTGTAATTATTTTATAGTTAATTCTATTTTAGTTTTTTATTGATAAACATACTCAACAGTTCTCCAATTCTAAGTAAGATTTTTCAAGGTATTCTCTCCTTTTTATTTTTTTTGCTTAATTTTTGAAATAAAAGTCGCTCTAATATCCATTGCTATTTTGCTCTACGAGCACAATGTTGCTAGGGTTTTTCTTTATATGGACAACAAAAATATTGCACATATTCCCTTTTGTGCTAGGTTACTTGGGATTGAGGAATGAAATTTAAATTTAACGGGAGTTTCAAAATTTCTATTTAGCATATTAATTGAATGGAAATAACTATCTAAGGTGGTAAATATGGGGCAAAGAGATCCAATGTCTAAAGTTTTGGATGAATGAGATTTTTTTGGTGATGCCCTGCTTATGGAACTTTANCTCTAATATCCATTGCTATTTTGCTCTACGAGCACAATGTTGCTAGGGTTTTTCTTTATATGGACAACAAAAGTATTGCACATATTCCCTTTTGTGCTAGGTTACTTGGGATTGAGGAACGAAATTTAAATTTAACGGGAGTTTCAAAATTTCTATTTAGCATATTAATTGAATGGAAATAACTATCTAAGGTGGTAAATTTGGGGCAAAGAGATCCAATGTCTAAAGTTTTGGATGAATGAGATTTTTTGGTGATGCCCTGATTATGGAACTTTATAATTTCAGAGATAAGTGGTACCTGTATATTTTTGCATTTAACTAATATCTATATATATATATATATATATATATGAGATAACTTGAATGTATTTGAAGGTTTGTGGTGCAATATAAATTAATGAAGTGAAGATCAAGATCTTATGTATAAAGTAAGGTGGATGATTCTTCATAGGATACTCAATCTCACAAAGTCTATAGCAAGAGATCAATCATTCTCAATGCTTTCAAATGGAATCTAATAAAGATATGACTCTTTCAAAGAGGTTTATTGAAAATGATCGAATATATGTTTTTTTGCTTGTTATATATTGACTTTGATGTTGTAAGGATATAAATTTTCAAAAAGGAGTCATTTCTATCATCAGAATTGAAGAATAAAAGGGGGACTTATGATCACTAATACCTTACTCGAAAGCTTGCCTTGTGGTGACATTGTTCTAGGGTTTCTAGAAGGTGTTTAGGAAAGGGATTTAGTCTTAAAAATGTTGTAAAATAGAGAGGGAATGATAATATATTTGAGTCCGATGGTGTTTGGAAGGGGGTATGAGGTGAAATCAGTTGTCGGACAATAGATTCGACGTCGGCCGTCCTGGCTGAAAACAACAAAGAGACCCATGAAATGATGTGATACGGATGTCGAGGTTGTTCACCACATGTTCCTGCACAAGCTATGACACATCACTGGCAAAAGGAAAATGGTACAACACTCATTAGTATAGGAATCAGAGATACATTTTCTACACAAAAAAAAAAAAAAAAATCAAAAGCCAGCTAAACCAGAAAAATAACAACATATAAATAGTTTCCTGATAGGAAATAATCTTATTAGAAAGAAAATAGAGAAACATGAAAGAAACAAAAATGGTAAGAAATTTTGCTAAACTAAAAATGGAACGGTATCCCATGTGAAACATCATCCTGTGATTACGAGATTTAACGCGATCCTGTGGAATCGCAGAATCCTGTTTGGAATTGTAATGGGATCCTCGATTTCACAGAATACCGTGGAACCAAGCTCTCATGTCATGTGGGCTCCAAAAATTCAACACTCTGACCTCCCTTGAAAAGAAATAATGAGAGTTTATCGTCAGGTTTATGTCAATTCTTTTAAAGGCAGATGAAACACAAGCCCCTATGATTTATTATCATCTCCGAATAATAGCACTATCAATTAATACTAGTTATTAGGCTCTGATTATTCATACTTAACATATAATAACAACTAATTTAAAATTTGAAATTATAAAATCATCATTCTTAGTTTAAAGCGGATGTTGGGGGAAATTGTGATAAAATCAATCAAGATTTCATGATTCTGTCACCCCGAATCAAGATTTCATAATTCTGTCACCCCGAGTTTTCATGGACCCTGGTCTATTTAATCAGAGGAAGCATTCAACCCAATATGATAAAAGAGTCATTATCAGCAATCATGAGTTGTTTTATCCAAGGAAATTTTGTACATTTCAGGTGAATATCTATTTAAGGAGACTAATCTAAGACAACTTTTACTTACAGAGGGTTTTGTGCCCTATTAGGTATACCCTAAGGTTTATAACTCAAATAAACAAATTCATTGGTGAACATATATTTTATAGCCGTGATTGTTATATAGTTAAGTCTAACGACCAAATCACTTGGTAAAGCCTACTANTTTACTTACAGAGGGTTTTGTGCCCTATTAGGTATACCCTAAGGTTTATAACTCAAATAAACAAATTCATTGATGAACATATAGTTTATAGCCGTGATTGTTATATAGTTAAGTCTAACAACCAAATCACTTGGTAAAGCCTACTGGCCAAATTATCCGGTCAGGCGGCTCTGGCCATGCCCGCTTCTGTGTGGAGTTGTTGAGCCAAATCACCTTTAGAGAACTCGGGTCACTCTTTATTAGTTTGAGATTATTTTGAGTGTGAATTTAATAGTATAATTTATATGTTATTTGCTTTTGTGAGGTTAGATTAATTTTAGATTTGTTACCCTCAACAAATTTTTGGGGAGGGTGGTGGTGATTTTTCTCTTCTCCTTTAGCTAAAAGATTTTCACTTTAATATTTAAGATTTTTTTTTAAGAGTCTTTCAATGAATATTGAATATATATATATATATGAAATTTTTTGTTTGAATAAAAAAATGTTATATTAATTTCTTCGTCCGATCATCCGTCCATGTCTTGGTATTCCAAGCTCACGGGCCAATGGTGACACGTCGATAGTTTGGTGTGTGAGTAGTTGCGTTTGGGCTTCTGCACTTTGACTCTCGACTATACGAAAAGAAGAGGGGTGAGAGAACCGAAGAAGGGAGAATATGAAATGGGTTCTGTTGTATGTTAGGAAGAAGCTTCATTGCCACGACGGGGTGAGGAATATATAGTTTCCTTATTTTATTTTTTTATTTGTCCAACACACGACAACATGGAGGCCAACAATGGGAGCAAGGTATGGGGGCCAATATGATNAGGCTTCTTCTTGCAGTGCGAGAAGCCAATAAATTTCATATAATTCAGATTAAATGGAAAATGTAAGAGCATGTTAATTGAGATCAAAAGCTCAAAGTGACAACATCAATAATGTGTTTAAAGAAGATCAAATGATTCTTGGCCATGACATTGATACCATTTTAGAATAGAAAGAATTGAAAATGGCTATATCTCAATCTTCTTTATAATTCACACATCAATGTCCCTAGATATAGGTGAAAGAAGAGAACAATGATAAAGAAAAATAGAATAAAAGAGTGTATTCTCAATTATGAAGAAATATACAACAAGAACAACAACAAGAAGATTTTATCTTACTAAGTGGGGTTGACTACATGAATCATTTTCTCCATTGTCTCCTATTGAGTGTCATATTTTCATTTAATTTTATAGAGATCATTTTTTATACAATATGCCCAATACTTTGTAGGTTTACCTCTGTCTTTCTTAACTCAAGTCAAGTCTAAAACATTTACTCTCTTAACCGGATCATCAGATGATCGACATTTAATGTGACCAAACCATCTATGATGACTCTCTAATTGTATCCACCATAGGAGTTACACCAACTCTATCAAGGTTATATTTATTTCGCATTTTGTCTCGAAGTGTCAAACCACTCATCCACCTAAACATTCTCATCTCAGCTACACTTAAACTTTGTTTTATGCTTCTCTTTTAATGGCAAAATTCTGCATCATAAAGCATTGTTGATCTCACCACTATCTTATAAATTTTTCTTTAAGTCTAAGCAGGACTTTTCTATCACACAATAGGCCCGATGCATTCTCCCACTTCAACCAACTAACTTAAATTCTACTAATAAAATCTCCATATATATCTCCATAACTTTGAACAATAGACCCGAGATATCTAAAACATTCACACCTTTTAATAATTTGATCACCCATAGGTACAATATTGTCGCTAGAGCTACTACTACTAAAATTATATTTCATGTATTCAGTTTTAGTTATACTTAAACGAAGACCTAGATTCCAATGTAGACCTCCATTATTCAAGTTTTTCTAGAACTATTCCTATAGTTCTATCCACAAGAACTATATCATCAGTGAAAAGCATACACTAAGGTATATCCTCCAAATGCCCGGTAAGAGCATCCATAACTGAAGCAAAAAAGATATGGGCTTAAAACCAATCCTTGATGTAATTCAATTGAAATAGGAAAACACTCGGTCTATCTTCCTTTTGTTCGAACACGAGTNAGTGAAAAGCATACACTAAGGTATATCCTCCAAATGCCCGGTAAGAGCATCCATAACTGAAGCAAAAAAGATTTGGGCTTAAAACCAATCCTTGATGTAATTCAATTGAAATAAAAAAACACTCGGTCTATCTTCCTTTTGTTCGAACATGAGCAACAACTTTAGTATACATATCTTTAATGACTTGTATATAAGTCATATTAACACATTTCTTCTCTAAAACTCTTCAAAAGACTTCTCTTGGAACCTCATCCGAAGTTTTTTCTAAATCAAGAAAAATATGTAGATCCTCCTTACTCTCTTTACTTCTCCATCAAACCTCTCAATAAATGTATAGCTTCCATATTAGAGCGACATAACATAAATCCAAACTGATTATGAGAAATCTNCATGAGCAACAACTTTAGTATACATATCTTTAATGACTTGTATATAAGTCATATTAACACATTTCTTCTCTAGAACTCTTCAAAAGACTTCTCTTGTAACCTCATCCGAAGTTTTTTCTAAATCACGAAAAATATGTAGATACTCCTTACTCTCTTTACTTCTCCATCAAACCTCTCAATAAATGTATAGCTTCCATAGTAGAGCGACACAACATAAATCCAAACTGATTATGAGAAATCATTGTATCACGTCTTAACCTATGTTCAATTACCGTCTTCCATAATTTTAAAGCATGACACATCAACTTAATTTCTTTATAATTTGCATACTCTTGTGCATCCTTTTATTCTTAAAAATAGGGACCAAAATTTTCTTCCTCCACTCCTCGGACATCTTTTTTTGGTTTTTAAAATAATATTAAAGAGTTTAGTAAGCAAAAAAAACTCCCAAATCTTCTAAATATTTTCATACTTCAATTGGGGTATTATCAGGTTATATTGATTTCTTACCCTTGGTTTTCTTTAAAGTCCGATCAACTTCTTTTTTACTCATGCAACAATAAAATAAAACTTTTTATTAGTACTAATGATATTAACATCACTAAGGTCGATCTTATTTTCAGAACTTCATTGTAAAATTTATAAAATAGCTCACCACCAATATTAAATATCTTTCTCTAATAAAAACACTTTTTGATTTTCTCCTTTAATAGACTTTANATATATATATATATATATATATATATATATATATATATATATATATATATATATATATATATATATAAACCCTCTCCCATGTACTCTCTTCTTCACATATGTGGATTTATATTTTCTTGTCTTGAATTTTCTTTCAACGTCTTTCAAGTTAGTTTCAAGCAATATACGTGTTTTTTTTGTCATTCTGGACACATTGGTGCAATTCGGTTTGTGAACGAAGTTTGTTTGAATAACTTTGTCGACAATTGAGATGATTCATATTCAAATTGCGCATGTCGCGTCAACAATCTGTTGTTTTTTAATCGTGCTTGATCAATTAATCATCAAAAGTCTTTTCTTGAGTAATTTCAATATGCTAGAGCATTGACACGATCTTATTTGTGCAGCATGTGAATTTGAAAGAGTTTCAACTTAAATGCACGCTGTGTCTTGCCTTCCGCCCATTATTTTCATTTCCTTCAACCACCTTTAATTTGTATATAGAGGTCAACAGGCCTTTGTATCAAAGGGTACTCACGTAAGAGCTTTGACCCAACACGCTCTTCTATCAAGGATCTTAAGTAATTATTCTATTCTCCACATTTTCATTAAAGAATCATCCATCGAGTTCCACAATGAAGAAAATAAAGGCTAAAAAACTTGCTAGGAGCACTGGAAAGGTTATTCAAGATAGGCATATTTGCACTCTAGCATCTTCATACTTCACATTCTATTCTCATGGCCTTTAAGTATTAGAGTTGCCTATTTGTTCGCTCTTGAATCATTAATTCATGAGTTACAAACCATATGACCGGCTCCTATTACAAATTTTTTTTTGTTTACCTTTTATTTGAGCAACAAGAAAACAATTACGGCTGATATATCCTCTACAATTGTGTCTGATAAAATAGATTCTTATGTTAAATCCCACATATTTAGAAATCTTTTCATGTATGTAAATCATTGATGAAACTATCATCCATTTTAGTGCTAAATAAAAATTGTATGTGCGGTGTTGTATTTTATTTTTCAAATTGGAACTTATAGGAGTTGGACAAGGGAATGTTGAGTGTACTAGATAAAAAAATGGATGTCATTCTGAATAATTCAACAATCAAGAAAGCTTAATATAACCTTTATTATTATTTCTTATTTTAAGGACTCTTAAATCTGATAAGAAAAATCTGGCTTTAACTATATATTAGTCACTCATCCTTTATTTTTCTGAAACTTATGTTTCCTCAGTTATTAAAAAAATCATTATTGAAGAATTTTGTTGTGTTATTTGTGAACTTGCAAAATATAACTTTACAAGTTTTTAAAAAAGATGACATAGAACCCTAATTCTTTTTACTCATGTTCATAATGACATTTAGGGTTCATACTCCGCACCTACTATCATAAGGGCTCAATGGTTTGTCTTTTATTGACGATTATACATAATGACATTTAGGGATCATAATGTTATCATGTACTATCTTATTTACATATATCGATTTATCCACCTAATATCCATACCAAAGGGAAACAAATGCTAAAAACCTTCATAAGAAATGCATGTTTGCTATTATGATTTTTTTTTAGAACACTTTTTTTGTTAACAATCATAAAGAATTATTATTCATAAATGAGAAGGGTAATTTTTTTCTTTTAGATAACCCTTGCTAATTAGTTCTAAAATTAGCTACTTGTATTTAATCCAACTTATACTTGAACCTTTCTATGCAAACACTTCAAGCTTACTCCAGAAAAAAAGCAAGCTCTCAATCTACAATGTTTACTCAATTAAATTAATTCCTTTCACTGAATATACTGAAGGGCTTTTTTGCCCTTAAATGTAAACGAGTCTTTTTGGAAAGCATAAAAGAACTTTCACTGAACATCATCTACATTTGTTTATTATTACTTAATTTTTTTTCATAATCATCAAAAATAGTCTTTACGTGCTTTCATACTATTTCTATCTTTAAGAAAAACTCTGAGATATCAAATAATAAGAACTATAATACTACTATGAAAAAGAAAATTGAAGTTCTTCAAAGTAGAACATGGATTTGGTGAATTTACCTAATGAAAAAAAAGCACTGCAACATAAATGAGTATTTACTGTAAAGTACAAAGCAGATACCTTATTAAAAATGTATAAATCTAGATTTGTAACTGAAGGTTACACTTTATATATATTGGATTTCGTTATCTTATAACTTTTACTCCTATTACCAAGGGGGACATTATTGGAGTTATTTTGTCATTAACAGACCATATGGGTTAAAAAATAAAAATTTAGTGTTAAGAATGCTTTCTTACATAATGATTTAAGAGGAGGAAGTATACGTGGATCTAATACTATGTTTTGATTAAAATACAGAACATAAGTTATGACGCTATAATGGATATTGTATGGATTGTAGCTATCTTCAAGGCCTAGTTTGGAGGCTTGCTGAGGTAATAATTAAACATGAGATACAAATAAAGTCAAGGAGAGCATACATTATTTAAACACTACATGTCTTTAAGAAAAGTCTCATTGCTACTAGTTTGTGTTGACAATATTATCATGACATGTAGTAATGCGGAAGAAATGAACAACTTAAAGAAAATATTACTCAAAGAATTAGGTGGTTTAAATTATTTTCTTTGTTTTGATGTTGCATACTCGATATAAAATTTTTATATCACAATAATAATACATAACAAACTTGTTTAAATATAAATGTAAGTTGGGATGGAAGCCTGTCGAAAGCTTTATGGACTTCAATTATAAGTTTGGAGATGCCCCATAAAACATAATAATGAATAAACGTTTTATCAAAAGTTTATACGAAGATTTATCCACTCATCACATATTAGGTAGATATTCTTCTGTTATCTGTGTTATGAGACAATTCATACTCAACCTTGAAGAATCATATCGTGACAAATATATCACATTCTAAAATACTTGAAGGGAGCCTCGAGCAATTGAATTCTATTTAAAAAATGGGAAAATATGAGTTTTGAAGCTGTACATAGACGTAGATCATGCCCTATAGTAAACAAAAGATCAACTTCAAGATGCTGCTCTCCTAGGTGGCAACCACATGATTTGGATTAGTAAAAAATAGGTTACGATGGCAATAGTTAGTGCAGATGCTAAATTTGGATCTGTCAATGAGAATATTTTAATTGCTATGACTAAAATTTATGTTGGAAGATTTAAAGATTGATGGAAAATACAATATGAGATTCAATTATATTAATAATTCATCTTAAGAGTGTAACAAAGTCGAGCTGACTCATAAGATGACTTAGGATTAGCTTGATGACCGGATTGTGAGCTGTTTGATAAGCTAATGAGCCAAGATTGAATCAATTTTAACTTGGTTTGCCATCTTGCAAGCTTGTTTTTAAAAAATAATTGATATAAAGTACACTAAAAATTGTTAGATTTCAATGGCTTTAGTACAAAGTTAAAAATATAATAATTCTCATGTTTATTGAAAACTAATTTATGATTATTTTTTAATTTTTTAATTTTTTTAATTATTTTGTTTTAAAAATAGCTTGAATTAAAACGTATTAAAGTTGATAGCTATTTTTTGAAAAAGTGTCTTGATGTTTGTCTGATCCATATTTTATTCATATCCATAGGTGAATAATTTTTACTCACCAAAGGATATCAGGGTTTGTCTTTCAAAAATTTAATGACTAAGCCTAGAATGGATGATATTCGTTCATTTGTTTCAGTGGAAGAGTAGAATTGCCATTGAGTGATCACAACTAGAATTAAGCTCTGTATTTCACCCTGTAAGGCCCTCTGCTTCCTTTTGGATACCACTTCTCAGATTTGTGAGGTCCCTCTGGTCATGACAACAATTCATGTGAATCACCTAACTTTATTGGGAAACCTTATGGGCCTTCCACTCATTTTAAGTGTTATACAGTTTGCTTTGTATCATTTTTATGTCTAATTTTATAAATTTTCTATTAGAAGCTTTTCGAGGATTTTATAAATTCCATAAAACATACTCAACAATTTGTCAATTTTTATCGCTTGTCATTAAAGAGAATTGATCCCTATATGTTTGACACCTGAGCATCAAAACTATTTCTTTCAGGCTTGATATCATTGCCTTGCCAAAATAAACGTTCAAAACATCATTAATTGAGTACATCGTCGAAGATTTCAACTAGTAGCCCTATTGAAAAGTATTGATAAAAAATGCAGACATTCATCAATATATTAAGGATAAAATTCATTGTCACAATCACCATCNTTAATTGAGTACATTGTCGAAGATTTCAATTAGTAGCACTATTGAAAAGTATTGATAAAAAATGCATGCATTATCAATATATTAAGGATAAAAGTCATTGTCACAATAACCATTAAGGAATATAGGTAAATTGTAAAGATGAACCAAGTTTACAAAAATTAGAGGCCAAATATCTCAACGCTTGACGACAATGCGTTTAGGTTTCTTCTTGCAGTGCGAGAAGCCAATAAATTTCATATAATTCAGATTAAATGGAAAATGTAAGAGTATGTTAATTGAGATCAAAAGCTCAAAATGACAACATCAATAAGGTGTTTAAAGAAGATCAAATGATTCTTGGCCATGACATTGATACCATTTTATAATAGAAAGAATTGAAAATGGCTATATCTCAATCTTCTTTATAATTCACACATCAATGTCCCTAGATATAGGTGAAAGAAGAGAACAATGATAAAGAAAAATAGAATAAAAGAGTGTATTCTCAATTATGAAGAAATATACAACAAGAACAACAAGAAGAAGAAGATTTTATCTTACTAAGTGGGGTTGACTACATGAATCATTTTCTCCATTGTGTCCTATTGAGTGTCATATTTTCATTTAATTTTATAGAGAGATCATTTTTTATACAATATGCCCAATACTTTGTAGGTCTACCTCTGTCTTTCTTAACTCAACTCGAATCTAAAACATTTACTCTCCTAACCGGATCATCAGATGATTGACATTTAATGTGACCAAACCATCTAAGATGACTCTCTAATTGTATCCACCATAGGAGTTACACCAACTCTATCAAGGTTATATTTATTTCGCATTTTGTCTCGAAGTGTCAAACCACTCATCCACCTAAACATTCTCATCTCAGCTACACTTAAACTTTGTTTTATGCTTCTCTTTTAATGACCAACATTCTGCATCATAAAGCATTGTTGATCTCACCACTATCTTATAATTTTTTCTTTAAGTCTAAGCAGGACTTTTCCATCACACAATAGGCCCGATGCATTCTCCCATATCAACCAACTAACTTAAATTCTACTAATAACATCTCCATATATATCTCCATCACTTTGAACAATAGACCCGAGATATCTAAAACATTCACACCTTTTAATAATTTGATCACCCATAGGTACAATACTGTCACTAGAGCTACTACTACTAAAATTATATTTCATGTGNAGGTTTCTTCTTGCAGTGCGAGAAGCCAATAAATTTCATATAATTCAGATTAAATGGAAAATGTAAGAGCATATTAATTGAGATCAAAAGCTCAAAGTGACAACATCAATAAGTGTTTAAAGAAGATCAAATGATTCTTGGCCATGACATTGATACCATTTTAGAATAGAAAGAATTGAAAATGGCTATATATCAATCTTCTTTATAATACACACATCAGTGTCCCTAGATATAGGTGAAAGAAGAGAACAATGATAAAGAAAAATATAATAAAAGAGTGTATTCTCAATTGTGAAGAAATATACAACAAGAACAACAACAAGATGAAGATTTTATCTTACTTAGTGGGGTTGGCTACATGAATCCTTTTCTCCATTGTGTCCTATTGAGTGCGTATTTTCATTTAATTTTATAAATTAAGATCATTTTTTATACAATATGCCCAATATTTTGTAGGTCTACCTTTGCCTTTCTTAACACAAGTCGAATCTAAAACATCTACTCTCCTAACCGAATCATCAGATGATCGACATTTAATGTGACCAAACCATCTAAGTTGACTCTCTCTAATTGTATCCACCATAAGAGTTACCAACTCTATCAAGGTTATATTTATTTCGCGTTTTGTCTCGAAGTGTCAAACCACTCATCCACCTAAACATTCTCATCTCAGCTACACTTAAACTTTGTTTTATGCTTCTCTTTTAATGGCCAACATTTTGCACCATAAAGCATTGTTGATCTCACTACTATCTTATAAATTTTTCTTTAAGTCTAAGCAGGACTTTTCTATCACACAATAGGCTCGATGCATTCTCCCATTTCAACCAACTAACTTAAATTCTACTAATAACATCTCCATATATATATCTCCATCACTTTGAACAATAAACCCGAGATATCTAAAACATTCACACCTTTTAATGATTTGATCAACCATAGGTACAATGCTGTCGCTAGAGCTACTATTACTAAAATTATATTTAATGTATTCAATTTTAGATATACTTAAACGAAGACCTAAATTCCAATGTAGACCTCCATTATTCAAGTTTTTCTAGAACTATTTCTATAGTTCTATCCACAAGAACTATATCATCAGTGAAAAACATACACTAAGGTATTTCCTCCAAATGCCCAGTAAGAGCATCCATAACTGAAGCAAAAAAGATATGGGCTTAAAACCGATCCCTGATGTAATTCAATTGACATAGGGAAACACTCGGTCTATCTTCCTTTTGTTCGAACACGAGTGACTACTTTAGTAAACATATCTGTAATGACTTGTATATAAGTCATATTAACACATTTCTTCTCTAGAACTCTTCAATAAACTTCTCTTGGAACCTTATCGAAAGTTTTTTTCTAAATCAAGAAAAATATGTAGACCCTCCTTACTCTCTTTACTTCTCCATCAAACCTCTCAATAAATGTATAGCTTCCATAGTAGAGCGACACAACATAAATCCAAATTGATTATGAGAAATCTTTGTATCACGTCTTAACCTATGTTAATTACCGTCTTCCATAATTTTAAAGCATGACACATCAATTTAATTTCTCTATAATTTGCATACTCTTGTGCATCCTTTTTATTCTTAAAAATAGGGACCAAAATATTCTTCCTCCACTCCTCAGACATCTTTTTTAGTTTTTAAAATAATATTAAAGAGTTTAGTCTCATCAACTTCTTTTTTACTAATGCAACAGTAAAATAAAATTTTTTATTATTACTAATGATGTTAACATCACTAAGGTCGATATTATTTACAGAAACTTCATTGAAAAATTTATAAAATAGCTCACCCACCAATATTAAATACCTTTCTCTAATAAAAACACTTTTTGATTTTCTTCTTTAATAGACTTTAGTTGAATTAGATCTTTTACTTTTTTTGCTCTTTGTTTGCGTAGTTTATATATATATATATATATATTACCCTCGCTAGTATCTAATATATTATAAAGTTCACTGAAAATAGAATTTTTAGCGTTACAAAATTTTCTCTTAGACTCCTTATGGACCACCTTATATTTTTCACAGCCCTCTAAGCTTTTACATTTAAACTATTTTTTTATCACACAACTTATATTTTATCTTTTGTTGCCCATTATTATTTCACCACGAACTTTTTTTATTTATAATTTCTTTTGATTCTCCAAGTCCATCATTTGTCATTTCTTTAATTTGTTATTTTATCCCACATATAATTAGCTTCTTCATGAACACTGTAAATCTTGAAATCATGATGTTTACTCATAAAAATAATTTTATTTGTGTATTTTAGGTGCCCTAATCTTATTCTATGACAATGTTTCATTGTCTTTTTAATCTTACAACTCATCTTAAAAATCCAAAATTACTAATTGATGTTGTGTACTTAAATTTTTATTAGGAATGATATTATGATCTTTATGTTCTTGACAATCTCTCTCTTTTCCTTTTAAGAAAATTTGTGTTTTAATTGATCCATTTTTATATGTAATAATATGCTTCACTTTTCTTAAGTAAAGTATTAGAAATAACAAATTCATACGCTAAAGAAAAATTTAATATGGTTATACTTTTTTCATTAATCACTCAAAAACTATAGCCATCATGAATGTTTTTAAAATCTTCTACCACTCTTTCAACATGTCTATTTAAATCTTCTCCAATAAAAATTATTTTTTCAAGAGATATCATTTGTATTAATTTTTCTAGGTCATTCCAGAATTTTTCTTTTGAACATATATCTAAACTTATTTGAGGAGCATAAATACTTATTCAACAACAACAACAACAAAAAAAAAACCTTAATCCCACTGTGTGGGGTCGGCTACATGAATCCTTTTTTTCCATTGCGTCATATTTGGTGTCGTATTTTCATTTAGTTCTAAGAACTTAAAAGATTATTTTTTATACAATAAGCCCAAGTCTTCCTTGATCTTCTTCTGTTTTTCTTAACATAAGTCAAATCTAAAGCATCTACTCTTCTAATCGGATTATCAGATGGTCGACGGTTAATGTGACCAAACCATCTAAGATGACTCTCTCTAGTTTTATCCTTCACTGGAGCTACACCAACCTTATCACTGATATATTCATTTTGCATTTTGTCTCTAAAGTGTAAAGCCACTCATCCACCTAATCATTCTCATCTCGGCAACACTTAACTTAGTATTGTGCTTCTTTTTTAAAGGCCAACATTCAACACCATAGAGCATTGCAGGTTTCACCACCCTCTTATAAAATTTTCCTTTCTGTCTAAGCGGTACTTTTCTATCACACGAAAAACCTGAAGCATTCCTCCATTTCAACCAACTTGAATTCTACTATTAACATCCCCATCTATATCACCGTCGCTTTGAACAACAAACCCAAGATATCTAAATCGTTCACACCTTTTAATAATTTGATCACCCAAAGTTACACTTCTATCACTAGAGCTACTACTACTAAAATTACATTCCATGCATTCAATTTTAGTTCTACTCAAATGAAGGCCTTTAGACTCCAATGTAGACCTCCATAATTCAAGTTTTTTTGGGTTTTTTCTCTCGTCTTATCTACGAGAAGGATATCATCAGCAAAAAGAATACACCAAGGTACATCCTCCTGTAAATTTCTTGTAAAACCATCCATAATTAAGCAAAAAGATGTGAGCTTAAAGCCGATCCCTGATGTAATCTAACAGAAATAGGAAAATATTTAATCAATCCTCCAGTTCGAACACAAGTAACAACTCTAGTATACATATTTTTAATGACTTGAATATAAGTCATATCAACACCTTTCTTCTCAAAAACGCTCCAAAGGACCTCTCTTGGAACCTTATCGTAAGCTTTTTCTAAATCAATAAAAATCAAATGTAGATCCTCCTTATTATCTTTGAACTTCTCTAACTAACCTCTCAATAAATGTATAGCTTTCACAATAGACCTGCCCGACATAAAACCAAATTAATTATGAGAAATTTTTGTAATACGTCTTAACCTATGTTTAATTACCCTCTCACATAATTTTAAAGTATGACACATCAACTTAATTTCTCTATAAGTTGCACACTCTTGTGCATCCCCTTTATTCTTAAAAATGGGACCAAAATACTCTTCTTCCACTCCTCAGACATCTTTTTAGTTTTTAAAATAATATTAAAAAGTTTAGTAAGCCAAAAAATTCCCAAATCTCCTAAATATTTCCACACTTCAATTGGGATATCATTAGGTCCTACAAACTTTCCACCATTTATTTTCTTTAAAATCTCCCCAACTTCTTTTTTTCAAAAACTTCTTTAAAAAGTTTATCAAAATAACTCACCCACCTATGCTGAATATTTTTCCTATGAAAAACACGTTTTGATTTTCATCTTTAATACATTTTACTTGGATTAAATCTTTACTTTTATATTCTCTTTGTTTGGTTAGTTTATACCTATATTTTTCACCATCTTTAGTATCTAATATATCATAAAGATTACTAAAAATAAAATTTTTAGCTTCATAGATTGTTCTTTTAGACTTCTTGCGAGCCGTTTGATATGTTTCCCAGTTCTCTAAGCTTTTATAATGTAATCAATTTTTATAACATAACTTCTTATATTATCTTTTCTTGCACATTATTATTCTATCATTAACTATTTTTATTATAGAAAATTTTTCTTTTGATTCTCTATGTACATCTTTTGCTACTTGTTTAATAGTTTTTGTTACTTCATCACACATACCATTTGCTTCTTTATGAACATCCCAAATTTTTAAATCTTGAATTTTATTCATAAAAATAAATTATTTGTGCTTTTTAGGTTTCTCTATCTAATTTTACGATGATGAGTCCTAGCATTCTTTATTTTACAACTCTTCATTTTAAAATCTAGAACTAATAATCGATGTTGGGTACTTAAATCCTCACTTGGAATGATTTTACAATCTTTACAATCTTGACGATCTTTTCTCATAAGAAAATAATCAATTTGTGCTTTATTAGATTTATTTGTATAAGTAATAAGATATTCATCTCTTTTCTTGAATAAAGTATTAGTATTAAAAAAATCATACGCTAAAGCAAAATCTAAAATGACTCTACCTTCTTCATTCGTCACTCCAAAATCGTAGCCACTATGAATATTTAAGAAATCTTCTACCACTCTACTGACATGTCCATTTAAATCATGAGTAGCATAAATACTTATAGCATTAAAAATCTTACTATCAACAAAAATCTTTAGGACTATAATTCTATCTTAAAATCTTTTAATTTTTACAAAATTATCTTTCAAATTTTTATATTTAACTACTCCACTATTTCTACCGTGACTCCTACCTGAATGCCAATGTTTAAAGCCTATGCTATCAATCTTCTTAGCCTTTTCTCTAACCCATTTAGTTTCTTGAATACATAAGATGGTTATCTTCTGATTAACCATAACATCTACTAATTCCATTAATTTGTTTGTGAGAGTACCTATATTCTAAGTTCATATCTTAATATTAGTTTAATATATTAACTTCTTTATCCGCTTCCATCCATAATGTGGGAATCATCTCTTATTTGACACTATATCTGGGCATTGATGTAGTGGCCCTTGTACACTTTTTATTGTATTCAGACCGTACAGTGCGCGCTTCCAGGGGACGTCCTATCATTTACACAAAGATTTAAATTGTTCATCTCATGATTTTTCTACAAAAATTTTACGTTGGTTGTCGACTGCCTAACACAATACTTAATTTTTTGCATCCGGGGCTTACGAGCAGGCAATGACAGTGTTACAATTTTAAAGAAATATAATAAAAATAAATACTGCAGATTTGTATTATAAATGGTTAGCTTATGTGATAATTTTGACATGGTAATACATCTTGTTAACCTCGTTTGTTCTTTGTTAAGCGAAGGCTTGGCTAGTTATATATGGCTTATATGAAGTCCTAAAAGACGTATTAGTTAGCTCATCTTGTCCATGATCCTGCTGTGAGATTTTTCATGGAGTTGTGATTGTTGCTTTTTTTAAGCATATTATGATTATTGAATAATTTTACATCACTGTAAAAAAGCTAGTCTGGTATTGGAACTGTATATCTGATTTTGGGGGCACATGTGGCATTTTACAGTAAAATTAGAATTTGTTTCTATTTTTGTTCAATATGAGTATGAAGCTAATTTAGACGAAATTATAATAATCTCTAGTAGAGTGTTCATGATACTTCATGACACGGGATGGGGCTTAGGGCCTATTTGAACCGACCAATAGGCTTAGCAGGAATTGCCGCGGTCCAGCTGGAGGTTGGACCAGCCTGTCTCTCGCTCCCATGAGGCGGGAAGTGCCACCCAATTGCGTCCCTTGCCTTTTTTGTTTGTCGATCCCTCCTCCCTTGCCTATTCTGTTTGCTGCCCAAGTGGAGGAGCCCTACTTCCTATTCTATATGCTAGCTATTATATATTTGTTGTTTTGGCTTGCTCATCCCTCCTCCCTTGCCTATTCTGTTTGCTGCCCAAGTGGAGGAGCCCTACTTCCTATTCTATCTGCTAGCTATTATATATTTGTTGTTTTGGCTTGCTTAGGGTTAGTTCATGGTTATCTCTGATTTCAAAAGTCTTCCTCCGGGCGTTTCTCCCCTTCGTAAGTCTGTATCCGAAGGCAAGAAGGTGCTCCGGTTGTAACTCATTTGAGGTGGTGACTATCCCCGCTTGTTCCTTCTTCCCNGCTGCCCAAGTGGAGGAGCCCTACTTCCTATTCTATCTGCTAGCTATTATATATTTGTTGTTTTGGCTTGCTCAGGGTTAGTTCTTGGCTATCTCTGATTTCAAAATTCTTCCTCCGGGCGTTTCTCCCTTTCGTAAGGCTGTATCTGAAGGCAAGTTGGTGCTCCGGTTGTAACTCGTTTGAGCTGGTGACTATCACGCTTGTTCCTTCTTCCCTGCAGCAGTACATCCTCCCGGCAGCCTTCCTTGCTGCTGCACCTCATCCCACAGTCTTCCCTGCAACCACCCTCATTCCCAACATTCTTCCCTGCAGCCGGCTTTCCTCCCAACGCCCTTCCTTACTGCTGCACTCCCCTCCCAGTAGCCTTACCTGTTGCTGCGGCTCCATCCACAGCGTTCCTCTGCTACCGAACCTTCTTCCAGCAGCCCCTTTTAATGCTGGAAGCCTTCCCTACCTATCCCTTGCTGCCAACCTTTCTCCCAGCTGCCTTCCTAGTGTTGCTGCAGCCTCTCGATCATCCTCACTCCTGCTGTCCCGCCGGAATTAGTCACGTTTGCCCTCACTCTTAGGTTTTGTTTGTGTTTGTGTCATTTTATTTTTAGTTTTATGAACTCTTGTTATATTCTTTCCAAATTCCCGCAAAAATAATAATACTTTACTTTTGTTCTTTTTTTGGGTTACTTTAGTATCACTTCATTTCTACAATTTTACACCTTTGTTTTCATTTGATACAAATTATTTATGCATGTGAACATTGGTATTATCGATGCAATTTTTTTTTTGTCTATTTGGTTGTTNTTTTAGTTTTATGAACTCTTGTTATATTCTTTCCAAATTCCCGCAAAAATAATAATACTTTACTTTTGTTCTATTTTTGGGTTACTTTAGTATCACTTCATTTCTACAATTTTACACCTTTGTTTTGATTTGATACAAATTATTTATGTATGTGAACATTGGTATTATCGATGCAATTTTTTTTTTTGTCCATTTGGTTGTAAAAATTTGTATGGTTTTAGCGCCAAAGTTTTTAGGACTAATGAATTTTCATAGATCTTGTGACAACTGATAAGAATATTTCTAATTGAGTATTTCCCGCTAGTGTTTTATTTTAATTTTGGTTTTTGATAGTTTTTGGCAATCAAAGACATGCTACACGTGGATTAGCCTATGTGGGTGGAATGTTTGGTAGTAAAGGAGATTCTGTTTCTACTAATAAGCTTATGTGGGGTGGTTTCGAAAAGGGTTGGTTAACCATGTATGTCACTCGTGTTTTTTTCAGTGGGTGCACTATAGTTATCAATAAATATGGCTGATGAAATTTATTGAATTCTATGAGGTTGGCCTCCTTAGTCCACGTGCTATCAAATAGAGGAAGAACAAAAGAAGAAGATAATACTTACATTTGTCGTAAATTCTTACAAGAAAAATCATCAATCTTGGGTACAAACACTGTCCGTGATAGGCATCAAGTGAAATANTGATAAGAATATTTCTAATTGAGTATTTCCCGCTAGTGTTTTATTTTAATTTTGGTTTTTGATAGTTTTTGGAAATCAAAGACATGCTACACGTGGATTAGCCTATGTGGGTGGAATGTTTGGTAGTAGAGGAGAATCTGTTTCTACTAATAAGCTTATGTGGCANATACAAGGTATTATATAGGAGATTAAAAGGAGAAAAACTAGGAAACTATTTAACTAATTCTCTTAATTTAAAGGCTTACAAATTTATTCTAATTCCCTTAATTTAAGGGATTTACCAATTAATTCTATTTTTCTTTATTAAGGAAATTAAAATTAATTCTCACAACTTTATTTCCATCTCAGTCACATCTCGACATATTATATATTTGTTGTTTTGGCTTGCTCAGGGTTAGTTCTTGGCTATCTGTGATTTCAAAATTTTTCCTCCGGGCGTTTCTCCCTTTCGTAAGGCTGTATCTGAAGGCAAGTTGGTGCTCCGGTTGTAACTCGTTTGAGGTGGTGACTATCCCGCTTGTTCCTTCTTCCCCGCAGCAGTACATCCTCCCGGCAGCCTTCCTTGCTGCTGCACCTCATCCAGTCTTCCCTGCAACCACCTTCATTCCCAACATTCTTCCCTGCAGCTGGCTTTCCTCCCAACGCCCTTCCTTACTGCTGCACTCCCCTCCCAGTAGCCTTACCTGTTGCTGCGGCTCCATCCACAGCGTTCCTCTGCTACCGAACCTTCTTCCAGCAGCCCCTTTTAATGCTGGAAGCCTTCCCTACCTATCCCTTGCTGCCAACCTTTCTCCCAGCTGCCTTCCTAGTGTTGCTGCAGCCTCTCGATCATCCTCACTCCTGCTGTCCCGCCGGAATTAGTCACGTTTGCCCTCACTCTTAGGTTTTGTTTGTGTTTGTGTCATTTTATTTTTAGTTTTATGAACTCTTGTTATATTCTTTCCAAATTCCCGCAAAAATAATAATACTTTACTTTTGTTCTTTTTTTGGGTTACTTTAGTATCACTTCATTTCTACAATTTTACACCTTTGTTTTGATTTGATACAAATTATTTATGCATGTGAACATTGGTATTATCGATGCAATTTTTTTTTTG
>JXCR01104867.1:72473-91277 GCA_002079205.1 Phalaenopsis hybrid cultivar | reverse complement strand
TTACTCATAAAAATAATTTTATTTGTGTCTTTTATGTGCCCTAATCTTATTCTATGACAGTGTTTCATTGTATTTTTAATCTTACAACTCATCTTAAAAATCCAAAATTAATAATTGATGTTGTGTACTTAAATTTTTATTTGGAATGATATTATGATCTTTATGTTCTTGACAATCTCTCTCTTTTTCTTATAAGAAAATTTGTGTTTTATTTGATCCATGTTTATATGTAATAATATGCTTCACTTTTCTTAAATAAAGTATTAGAAATAACAAATTCATACGCTAAAGAGAAATCTAATTTGGTTTTACTTTTATCATTAATCACTCAAAAACTATAGTCATCATGAATGTTTTTAAAATCTTCTACCACTCTTTCAACATGTCAATTTAAATCTTCTCCAATAAAAAATATTTTTTCAAGAGATATCATTTGTATTAATTTTTCTAGGTCATTCTAGAATTTTTCTTTTGAAAATATATCTAAACTTATTTGAGGAGCATAAATACACAACAACAACAACAACAATGCCTTAATCCCACTGTGTGGGGTCGGCTACATGAATCCTTTTTTTTCCATTGCGTCATATTTGGTGTCGTATTTTCTTGTAGTTCTAATAACTTAAAGATCGTTTTTTATACAATAAGCCCAAGTCTTCCTAGATCTTCTTCTGTCTTTCTTAACATAAGTCGAATCTAAAGCATCTACTCTCCTAATCGGATTATCAGATGGTCGACGGTTAATGTGACCAAACAATCTAAGATGACTCTCTCTAATTTTATCTTTCACTGGAGCTACACCAACCTTATCACGGATATATTCATTTCGCATTTTGTCTCTAAAGTGTAAAGCCACTCATCCACCTAATCATTCTCATCTCGGCAACACTTAACTTAGTATTGTGCTTCTTTTTTAAAGGCCAACATTCAACACCATAGAGCATTGCAGGTTTCACCACCCTCTTATAAAATTTTCATTTCTGTCCAAGCTGTACTTTTCTATCACACGAAAAACCTGAAGCATTCCTTCATTTCAACCAACTTGAATTCTACTATTAACATCCCCATCTATATCACCATCGCTTTGAATAACAAACCCAAGATATCTCAATCAAACCAACTTGAATTCTACTATTAACATCCCCATCTATATCACCATGGCTTTGAACAACGGACCCAAGATATCTAAATCATTCACACTTTTAATAATTTGATCACCCAAAGTCACACTTTTGTCACTAGAGCTATTACTACTAAAATTACATTGAATGTATTCAATAATAATTTGATCACCCAAAGTTACACTTCCACTACAGCTATTACTACTAAAATTACATTCCATGTATTCAGTTTTAGTTCTACTTAAACGAATGCTAGAGCTATTACTACTAAAATTACATTCCATGTATTCAGTTTTAGTTCTACTTAAACGAAGACCTTTAGACTTCAATGTAGACCTTCTTACTACTAAAATTACATTTCATGTATTCAGTTTTAGTTCTACTTAAACGAAGGCCTTTAGACCCCAATGCAGACCTCCATAATTCAAGTTTTTCCCAGTTTTAGTTCTACTTAAACGAAGGCCTTTAGACTCCAAAGTAGACCTCCATAATTCAAGTCTTTAGTTCTACTCAAATGAAGGCCTTTAGACTCCAATGTAGACCTCCATAATTCAAGTTTTTTCTGGGCTTTTTCTCTCGTCTTATCTACGAGAAGGATATCATCAGCAAAAAGCATACACCAAGGTACATCCTTCTGTAAATTTCTTGTAAGACCATCCATAACTAAAGCAAAAAGATATGGGCTTAAAGCCAATCCTTGATGTAATCTAAAGAAATAGGAAAATATTTGGTCAATCCTCCTTCAGTTCGAACACAAGTAACAACTCTAGTATTCAAGACCATCCATAACTAAAGCAAAAAGATATGGGCTTAAAGCCGATCCCTGATGCAATCCAACAAAAATAGGAAAATATTTGGTCAATCCTCCTTCAGTTCGAACACAAGTAACAACTCTAGTATACACATTTTTAATGACTTGAATATAAGTCATATCAACACCTTTTTTCTCAAGAACGCTCCAAAGGACATCTCTTGGAACCTTATCGTAAGCTTTTTCTAAATCAATAAAAAATCAAATGTAGATCCTCCTTATTATCTTTGAACTTCTCTAACTAACCTCTCAATAAATGTATAGCTTCCATGGTAGACCTGTCCGACATAAAACCAAATTAATTATGAGAAATTTTTGTAATACGTCTTAACCTATGTGTAATTACCCTCCCACATAATTTTAAAGTATGACACATCAACTTAATTCCTCTAAATGTTGCACACTCTTGTTCATCTTCTTTATTCTTAAAAATGGTACCAAAATACTCTTCCTCCACTCAGACATCTTTTTAGTTTTTAAAATAATATTAAAAAATTTAGTAAGCCAAAAAATTCTCAAATCTCCTAAATATTTCCACGCTTCAATTGGGATATCATCAGGTCCTACAGATTTTTCACCATTTATTTTCTTTAAAACCTCCTCAACTTCTTTTTTGCTAATACGACAGTAAAAATGAAATATTTTATTATTATTAAATCAAGATCACTAAGGTCGATCATATTTTCAAAAACTTCATTAAAAAGTTTATTAAAATAACTCACCCACCTATGCTGATATTTTTTCTATGAAAAACACGTTTTGATTTTCATCTTTAATACAGTTTACTTGGGTTAAATCTTTACTTTTATGTTCTCTTTGTTTGGCTAGTTTATACCTATATTTTTTACCCTATTTATTATCTAATATATCATAAGATCACTAAAAGCAGAATTTTTAACGTCATAGATTGTTCTTTTAGACTTCTTGCGAGCCGTTTGATATGTTTCCCAGTTCTACAAGCTTTTATAATGTAATCAATTTTTATAAGATAACTTCTTGTATATCTTTTCTTGCACATTATTATTTCACTATTAACTATTTTTATCTATAGATTTTTTTTTTTTTGATTCTCCAAGTACATATTTTGCTACTTGTTTAATAGTGTTTGTTACTTCATCCCACATAGCATTTGCTTCTTTATGAACATCCCAAATTTTTAAATCTTGAATTTTACTCATAAAAATAATTTTATTTGTCTTTTTTAGGTTTTTCTATCTAATTTTACGATTATGAGTCCTAGCATTCTTTATTTTACAACTCTTCATCTTAAAATCTAGAATCAATAATTGATGTTGGGTACCTTTATCCTCACTTGTAATGATTTTACAATCTTTACAATCTCGACGATCTCTTCTTCTCATAAGAAAATAATCAATTTGTGTTTTATTAGATTCATTCGTATGAGTAATAAGATGTTCATCTCTTTTCTTGAATAAAGTATTAGTCATAAAAAAATCATACTCTAAAGCAAAATCTAAAATGACTCTACCTTCTTCATTCGTCACTCCAAAATCGTAGCCACTATGAATATTTAGGAAATCTTCTACCACTCTACCGACATGTCCATTTAAATCATGAGTAGCATAAATACTTATAACATTAAAAATCTTAGTATCAACAACAATCTTTAGGACTATAATTCTATCTTAAAATATTTTTAATTTTTACAAAATTATCTTTCAAATTCTTATCTTTAACTACTCCTACACTATTTCTACCGTGACTCCTACCTGAATGCCAATGTTTAAAGCCTATGCTATCAAACTTCTCAACATTTTCTCTAACCCATTTAGTTTCTTGAATACATAAGATGCTTATCTTCCTATGAACCATAACATTTACTAGTTCCATCAATTTGTTTGTGAGAGTACCTATATTCTGAGTTCATATCTTAATATTAGTTTAATAGATTAACTTCTTTATCCGCTTCCATCCATAATGTGGGAATCATCTCTTATTTGACACTATATTTAGGCGTCGATGTAGCGGAGCTTGTACACTTTTTATTGTATTCAGACCGTACAGTGCGTCGCTTCCAGCGGACGTCCTATTTTTTACACAAAGATTTAAATTATTCATGTCATGATTTTTTGACAAAAATTTTACGCTGGTTGTCGACTAGCTAACACAATACTTAATTTTTTGCATCCGGGGCTTACGAGCAGGCAATGATAGTGTTACAATTTTAAAGAAATATACTAAAAATAAATACTGCAGATTTGTATTATAAAGTTAGCTTATGTGATAATTTTGACATCGTAATACATCTTCTTAACCTTGTTTGTTCTTTGTTAAGCGAAGGCTTGGCTAGTTATATATGGCTTATATGAAGTCCTAAAAGACGTATTAGTTAGCTCATCTTGTCCATGATCCTCCTGTGAGGATTTTCTTTGAGCTGTGATTGTTGCTTTTTTTACGCATATTATGATTATTGAATAATTTTACATCATTGTAAAAAAGCTATTCCGGTATTGAAACTATATATCTGATTTTGGGGGCACTTGTGGCATTTTACAGTAAAATTAGAATTTGTTTCTATTTTTGTTCAATATGAGTATGAAGCTAATTTAGACAAAATTATAATAATCTCTAGTAGAGTGTTCATGATGCTTCATGACACGGGATGGGGCTTGGGGCCTATTTGAACTGACCAATAGGTTTAGCAGGAAGTGCCGCGGTCCAGCTGGAGGTTGGACCAGCCTGTCTCTCGCTCCCATGAGGCGGGAAGTGCCACCCAATTGCGTCCCTTGCCTTTTTTGTTTGTCGATCCCTCCTCCCTTGCCTATTCTGTTTGCTGCCCAAGTGGAGGAGCCCTACTTCCTATTCTATATGCTAGCTATTATATATTTGTTGTTTTGGCTTGCTCATCCCTCCTCCCTTGCCTATTCTGTTTGCTGCCCAAGTGGAGGAGCCCTACTTCCTATTCTATCTGCTAGCTATTATATATTTGTTGTTTTGGCTTGCTCAGGGTTAGTTCTTGGCTATCTCTGATTTCAAAATTCTTCCTCCGGGCGTTTCTCCCTTTCGTAAGGCTGTATCTGAAGGCAAGTTGGTGCTCCGGTTGTAACTCGTTTGAGCTGGTGACTATCACGCTTGTTCCTTCTTCCCTGCAGCAGTACATCCTCCCGGCAGCCTTCCTTGCTGCTGCACCTCATCCCACAGTCTTCCCTGCAACCACCCTCATTCCCAACATTCTTCCCTGCAGCCGGCTTTCCTCCCAACGCCCTTCCTTACTGCTGCACTCCCCTCCCAGTAGCCTTACCTGTTGCTGCGGCTCCATCCACAGCGTTCCTCTGCTACCGAACCTTCTTCCAGCAGCCCCTTTTAATGCTGGAAGCCTTCCCTACCTATCCCTTGCTGCCAACCTTTCTCCCAGCTGCCTTCCTNTTCAAACTTGCATTTTATGTTATATTTTTCTTCAATCGTTATTCTTCTTATGTTGCTCCCAAGCTCCTACTGAATCTATAATTTTATCATCTTCTCTGCGTAAGCTACTTATGGAGCAAAACACTTGATTAAGGAACTCAGTTGAGGATAAATTTTCAAAAGCTGTTCAATTATATGGAAAATATAGAACCAAAAATAATCATTTGCGAGAAAAGTGACTTTAATGCATGGACATGTTCAGTTGTTGCTTCATACAGAAGGATTGCTGTCCCTCCTACTAAGGGTTATCAGTTAACATAATGCAACATTTCTTGAAATAATTTGGCATGTTTAGCTGTTTTAGATTTTCCCATCCCATTTATCTGAATCGTGTCTTAGGAAATGATGCTGTTTTTAATTGAATAAAGGCAACTAATGTATATACCCTCAACAGGCAAGTATAAAAGAATTAGATGCTTGATGACAATGATGAGTGAACTCATTAATGTAGAGTAATTGATGTTGCTCGAGTCAAATATGGTTACTTCTTTATGGTTATTTTTTTCCTTGCGGTGGAGCTAAGCTTTCTATTNTATTATGATCTTTATGTTCTTGACAATCTCTCTCTTTTTCTTATAAGAAAATTTGTGTTTTATTTGATCCATTTTTATGTGTAATAATATACTTCACTTTTCTTAAATAAAGTATTAGAAATAACAAATTCATACGCTAAAGAGAAATCTAATATGGTTTTACTTTCATCATTAATCACTCAAAAACTAGTCATCATGAATGTTTTTAAAATCTCCTACCACTCTTTCAACATGTCTATTTAAATCGTCTCCAATAAAAAATATTTTTTCAAGAGATATCATTTGTATTAATTTTTCTAGGTTATTCCAGAATTTTTCTTTTGAAAATATATCTAAACTTATTTGAGGAGTATAAATACTTATACAACGACAACAATGCCTTAATCCCACTGTGTGAGGTCGGCTACATGAATCCTTTTTTTTCCCATTGCGTCATATTTGGTGTCGTATTTTCAATTTGTTCTAATAACTTAAAGATCATTTTTTTATACAATAAGCCCAAGTCTTCCTAGATCTTCCGTCTTTCTTAACATAAGTCGAATCTAAAGCATCTACTCTCCTAATCGGATTATCAGATGGTCGACGGTTAATGTGACCAAACCATCTAAGATGACTCTCTCTAATTTTATCCTTCACTGGAGCTACACCTTATCACAGATATATTCATTTCGCATTTTGTCTCTAAAGTGTAAAGCCACTCATCCACCTAATCATTCTCATCTCGACAACACTTAACTTAGTATTGTGCTTCTCTTTTAAAGGCCAACATTCAACACCATAGAGCATTGCAGGTTTCACCACCCTCTTATAAAATTTTCATTTCTGTCCAAGCTGTACTTTTCTATCACACGAAAAACCTGAAGCATTCCTTCATTTCAACCAACTTGAATTCTACTGTTAACATCCCAATCTATATTACCATCGCTTTGAACAACAAACCCAAGATATCTCAATCATTCACACCTTTTAATAATTTGATCACCCAAATTTACACTTCTGTCACTAGAGCTACTATTATTACAACTAATTACATTCCATGTATTCAGTTTTAGTTCTACTTAAACGAAGGCCTTTAGACTCCAATGTACACATTCCATGTATTCAGTTTTAGTTCTACTCAAATGAAGGCCTTTAGACTCAATGTAGACCTCCATTCAGTTTTAGTTCTACTTAAACAAAGGCCTTTAGACTCCAATCTAAAATTACATTTCATGTATTCAGTTTTAGTTCTACTTAAACGAAGGCCTTTAGACCCCAATGCAGACCTCCATAATTCAAGTTTTTCCCAGTTTTAGTTCTACTTAAACGAAGGCCTTTAGACTCCAAAGTAGACCTCCATAATTCAAGTCTTTAGTTCTACTCAAATGAAGGCCTTTAGACTCCAATGTAGACCTCCATAATTCAAGTTTTTTGTGGGCTTTTTCTCTCGTCTTATTTACGAGAATGATATCATCAGCAAAAAGCATACACCAAGGTTCATCCTCCTGTTAATTTCTTGTAAGATCATCCATAACTAAAGCAAAAAGTTATGGGCTTAAAGCCGATCCTTGATGTAATCTAAAGAAATAGGAAAATATTTGGTCAATCCTCCTTCAGTTCGAACACAAGTAACAACTCTAGTATTCAAGACCATCCATAACTAAAGCAAAAAGATATGGGCTTAAAGCCGATCCCTGATGCAATCCAACAAAAATAGGAAAATATTTGGTCAATCCTCCTTCAGTTCGAACACAAGTAACAACTCTAGTATACACATTTTTAATGACTTGAATATAAGTCATATCAACACCTTTCTTCTCAAGAACGCTCCAAAGGACATCTCTTGGAACCTTATCGTAAGCTTTCACTAAATCAATAAAAAATCAAATGTAGATCCTCCTTATTATCTTTGAATTTCTCTAGCTAACCTCTCAATAAATGTATAGCTTCCATGGTAGACCTGTCCGACATAAAACCGAATTAATTATGAGAAATTTTTGTAATACGTCTTAACCTATGTTTAATTACCCTCCCACATAATTTTAAAGTATGACACATCAACTTAATTCCTCTATATATTGCACACTCATGTGCATCTCCTTTATTCTTAAAAATGGGACCAAAATACTCTTCCTCCACTCAGACATCTTTTTAGTTTTTAAAATAATATTAAAAAGTTTAGTAAGCCAAAAAATTCCCAAATCTCCTAAATATTTCCATACTTCAGTTGGGTTATTATTAGCTTTCCATCATTTATTTTCTTTAAAACCTCCTCAACTTCTTTTTTTCTAATACGACAGTAAAAATGAAATATTTTATTATTATTAAGTCAAGATCACTAAGGTCGTTCATATTTTAAAAAACTTCATTAAAAAGTTTATTAAAATAACTCACCCACCTATGCTGATATTTTTTCTATGAAAAACACGTTTTGATTTTTATCTTTAATACACTTTACTTGGGTTAAAGCTTTACTTTTATGTTCTCTTTGTTTGACTAGTTTATACCTATATTTTTCACTCTCTTTAGTATCTAATATATCATAAAGATCACTAAAAGCAGAATTTTTAGCGTCATAGATTGTTCTTTTAGACTCCTTGTGAGCCGTTTGATATGTTTCCCAGTTCTCTAAGCTTTTATAATGTAATCATTTTTTTTAAGATAACTTCTTGTATTATCTTTTCTTGCACATTGTTATTCCATCATTAACTATTTTTATCTATATAATTTTTTTTTGATTCTTGAAGTACATCTTTTGCTACTTGTTTAATAGTGTTTGTTACTTCATCCCACATAGCATTTGCTTCTTTATGAACATCTCAAATTTTTAAATCTTGAATTTTAGTCATAAAAATAATTTTATTTGTGGTTTTTAGGTTTCTCTATCTAATTTTACGATGATGAGTCCTAGCATTCTTTATTTTACAACTCTTCATCTTAAAATCTAGAATTAATAATTGATGTTGGGTACCTAAAGCTTCACTTGGAATGATCTTATAATCTTTACAATCTCGACGATCTCTTCTTCTCATAAGAAAATAATCAATTTGTGTTTTTATTAGATTCATTCGTATGAGTAATAAGATGTTTATCTCTTTTCTAGAATAAAGTATTAGTAATAAAAAAATCATACTCTAAAGCAAAATCTAAAATGACTACCTTCTTCATTCGTCACTCCAAAACCGTAGCCACTATGAATATTTAGAATATCTTCTACCACTCTACCGACATGTCCATTTAAATCATGAGTAGCATAAATACTTATAACATTAAAAATCTTAGTATCAACAACAATCTTTAGGACTATAATTCTATCATAAAATATTTTAATTTTTACAAAATTATCTTTCAAATTCTTATCTTTAACTACTACACTATTTCTGCTGCGACTCCTACCTGAATGCCAATGTTTAAAGCCTATGCTATCAATCTTCTTAACATTTTCTCTAACCCATTTAGTTTCTTGAATACATAAGATGCTTATCTTCCTATGAATCATAACATTTACTAGTTCCATCAATTTGTTTGTGAGAGTACCTATATTCTAAGTTCATATCTTAATATTAGTTTAATAGACTAACTTCTTTATCCGCTTCCATCCATAATGTGGGAATCATCTCTTATTTGACACTATATCTAGGCGTCGATGTAGCGGAGCTTGTACACTTTTTATTGTATTCAGACCGTACAGTGCGTCGCTTCCAGCGGACGTCCTATCATTTACACAAAGATTTAAATTATTCATGTCATGATTTTTCGACAAAAAAATTTACGTTGGTCGTCGACTACCCAACACAATACTTAATTTTTTGCATCCGGGGCTTATGAGCAGGCAATGACAGTGTTACAATTTTAAAGAAATATACTAAAAATAAATACTGCAGATTTGTATTATAAAGTTAGCTTATGTGATAATTTTGACATCGTAATACATCTTCTTAACCTTGTTTGTTCTTTGTTAAGCGAAGGCTTGGCTAGTTATATATGGCTTATATGAAGTCCTAAAAGACGCATTAGTTAGCTCATCTTGTCCATGATCCTCCTGTGAGGATTTTCATTGAGTTGTGATTGTTGCTTTTTTTACGCATATTATGATTATTGAATAATTTTACATTATTGTAAAAAAGCTATTCTGCTGTTGAAACTATATGTCTGATTTTGGGGATACTTGTGGCATTTTACAGTAAAATTAGAATTTGTTTCTATTTTTGTTTAATATGAGTATGAAGCTAATTTAGACAAAATTATAATAATCTCTAGTAGAGTGTTCATGATACTTCATGACACGGGATGGGGCTTGGGGCCTATTTGAACTGACCAATAGGTTTAGTAGGAAGTGTCGCGGTCCAGCTGGAGGTTGGACCAGCCTGTCTCTCGCTCCCATGAGGCGGGAAGTGCCACCCAATTGTGTCCCTTGCCTTTTTTGCTTGTCGATCCTTCCTCCCTTGCCTATTCTGTTTGCTGCCCAAGTGGAGGAGCCCCACTTCCTATTCTATCTGCTAGCTATTATATGGAAAAACCAAATATAAATTTGTATTTCTCACTCCTTTGAATTGATCATACAAGGTATTATATAGGAGATTAAAAGGAGAAAAACTAGGAAACTATTTAACTAATTCCCTTAATTTAAGTAATTACAAATTTATTCTAATTCCCTTAGTTTAAGGGATTTACCAATTAATTCTAATTTCCTTAATTAAGGAAATTAGAATTAATTCTCACAACTTTATTTCCATCTCAGTCACATCTCGACACTCCCCCTCAAGCTGAGGAATAGACTTCCATTCCCAGTTTGGATACAAGATCATGGAAACTTGAACTGTTCAGCCCCTTTGTTAGAACATCGGCTAATTGTCTTTCTGATGGAACATAGGATATACACACTAACCCTTGCTCTAGTTTTTCTTTGATGAAATGTCTATCAATCTCAATATGTTTTGTCCTATCATGTTGTATAGGATTATGAGCTATATTAATGACAGACTTGTTGTCACAGTAGAGCTTCATAGGACCCTCCCATGGGATTCTTAAATCATCCAAGATGATTCTCAGCCACAGTAATTCACATAATCCTTGAGCAATAACCCTGAACTCCGATTCTGCAGATGACCTTGCCACTACATTTTGCTTCTTGCTCCCCATGTTACTAGGTTACCTCCAAGAAAAGTACAATATCATGTAGTTGATCTTCTATCCACCATGGAGCCAGCATAGTCAGCGTCGGTGTAGGCTTCCAGAGTAAGAGTGTCATTCCTTTTGAACAAGATTCCTTTCCCCGGATTGCCTTTCAAGTAATGCAATACCCTGTAGGCAGCCTGAAGATGAGGTTCTCTAGGATCATGCATGAATTGACTGATCATACTTACAGAATATGCTATGTTTGGTCGAGTGTGAGCAAGGTATATGAGTTTGCCAACCAATCTCTGGTACATTCTTTTATCCACAGTTGGTTCCTCTTTAGCTTCTCCCAACTTATAGTTTGGATCTATTGGAGTAGCGATTGGCTTACACCCAGTCTTCCCTGTTTCTGTCAATAAATCAATCACGTACTTTTGCTGAGATATGAAGATCCCCTGTGTGGAATATGTCATCTCAAGACCGAGGAAGTACTTCAATTTCCCCAGTTCCTTGATTTCAAATTCTTTTACTAGTCTCAGCTTCAATTCATGCTTCTCTTCCTCATCATTTCCAGTCACAATGATGTCGTCCACATAGACTAAAAGAGTAGTCACTCCCTTTGCAGCTAAATGTTTAATGAAAAGAGCGTGGTCACCTTGGCTTTGATTATACCCAGATTCCTTCATGACTTTTGCAAATCTGTCAAACCATGCTCTAGGAGATTGTTTTAACCCATAAATGGCTTTTTTCAGCTTGCACACCTTGTTACCTGTGTCCCCTTCAACTCCCGGAGGGATGTTCATGTAGATTTCTTCATTTAGGTCACCATGAAGGAAATCATTCTTTACATCATACTGTAGCAGTTGCCAATTGAAGTGAGCAGCTAATGATAACAGGATTCTCACAGTGTTCATTTTTGCAACTGGAACAAAGGTTTCCTGATAATCCACCCCGTAAGTTTGAGTGTACCCTTTGGCTACTAAACTTGCCTTATATCTTTCAAGGGATCCATCAGCCTTGTACTTTAATGTAAAAATCCACTTGCAATTATCAACGATCTCCCATGTTTTATTCTTTTCTAAAGCACTCATTTCTTCTTTCATAGCGTCTCTCCATTCCTTTTTTGTTAATGCCTCAGACACATTGTTAGGAATGACAATGGTGTTCAAACTCATAATGAATCTTTTGTGGACTGGTGATAGGCGTTTGAGAGATACATAGTGAGATAGTGGATAGAGTGGATTGGATTCTTGGACTTGTGTCAGTTCAGGAACAACTTTTTTTCTTGAATACATCTGAGGAAATTTTGGGAAATCATGAGTGACGCTAGTTGGAGTAGGAGATGATAAGAGTTCAGGATCAGGTGACTCAGATGTGATTGGTTCAGAGGACTCGGGATCAACTGGAACAGGAGGAGAGTTTGATTCAGGTTCAACAACATGGGCTGGCGCATGTGGAAGGTCAAGAGTTTTATGTGTTTCAAAGGACTCACAAGTACTATCTTTCATCATGGAAATCTCCCTCTGAAGAGAGGACTTGGAAAAAAAGGGTTTATTTTCTGTGAAAGTGACATCGGCAGAGATGTAAAATTTTCTGGTAGAGGGGTTGTAACATTTATATCCCTTTTGAGTGGAGGAGTAACCCAGGAACACACATTTGATGGCTCTAGGATCTAGCTTCCCTCTATGTTGTTTGTGAACATGAACAAAGGCAGTACACCCAAATACCCTAGGAGTGAGGCCACTTGAGGTTCTGAAGTGAGGGTAGAAGCTATTTAGGACCTCTATGGGGCCATTGTTTTCTAACACACGGGAGGGAAGTCTATTGATCATGTGTGTGGCAGTAAGAACGGCTTCTCCCCAATAAGACTTAGGAACATTCCCTTGAAAGAGTAAGGCTCGGGTGGTGTTGAGTAAATGCCCATTCTTTCTTTCAGCTATCCCATATTGTTGGGGGTGTGTCCACACATGATGAGTCATGGATAATCCCCTTGTGATTGAAAATAAGGTGAAAGAATTTGATTGAAGTAATCTCTAGCATTGTCTGTCCTAAAGCTTTTTATTTTGACCCCAAATTGATTTTGAACTATTGATGGAAGTTAGGTATAACTGTGCTAACATCAGATTTTTGTTTAAGAAGGAAGAGCCATGTAACCCGAGTGCAATCATCAATTAAAGATACAAACCAACAAGCCCCAGAAAACATTAGGATAGTGGAAGGACCCCATATGTCACTATGAATCAGATGAAAAGGATGAGAACTTCTTTTATTGCTAATAGGAAAAGATACGCGGGTATGTTTTTCCAATTCACAAATGTCACAACGAAACTCAGAGATATTTAATCCTTGGAATAAATTAGGAAACATTATATTTAGAACCCTAAAAGAGGGATGACCAAGGCGTAAGTGATACAGCCAAATGACATCTTTGCTTGAGGAACTAAGGAAAGATGAGCACAAATTGCTCCTGATTTTCTGGGATGGTTCAAGGTGGTGAAGACCGCTCCTTTCCTAGCAAGTCCAATCCTCCTCTCCGAGTCATGTTCCTGAAAAACACAATAAGAAGGGAAAAACAACATAACATTTGAGATCATGAGTGAATTTTTGAATGGACACAAGGCTTGTTGACAGTTTGGGTACATGGAGAACATTTTTCAGGATAAGACTAGGTGTGATATGTATATCACCAATCCCTGCAACGGTAGCTAAAGAGTCATTGGCCATGATAATTTTTTTATTACTTGGACAGGGGGTATAGGAATGGAAGAGTTGAAAAGTGGGGGTCATATGGTCAGTAGCACCGGAGTCAATGATCCAAGAGTTGGTATATAATTTGTCTAAGACATTCATGCAAACAGTTTTACCTGAAAGAGCTATCGAACATGCTCCAGAAGGCTTCTCAAGAGATCCTAATAAGTTTCTCAATTTCTCAAGAGATCTCAATTTCGTCACTGCTGAATCCCTCTATTGTTGATTTTTCCTCCATATTGGGTTGCTCTGCCATATGCGCTCGGGGCCTTTGTTTCTCCCCACGGTTGCCCTATTCTCGGCTTGGAGGTTTACCATTTAACTTCCAACACTTCTCCCTTGTATGTTTCAATTTCTTGCAATAAGTACACCAAAGATTGTCTTTGTTCTCCTTCCCTTGGTTACCGTTCTTTGACTTCTCCTGATTTGTGTTTGCTGCTAGGGCTGACCCATCCATAGTATGTAGTTCTAGCATGACACTCCTCCGATTTTCTTCTGCTCGGATTAATGAGATTGTCTCTTCTAGAGACGGTGTATCCTCCTTGCCGAGGATTTGGATTCTAACATGATCAAATTCAGGATTCAATCCTGCTAAAAGATCATATATCCGATCCTTCTCAATGAACTTTTTCAAGGTGGCAGCATCATCAGGGCATTTCTTCTCAATTACACGATAGTGATCTAGTTCCTGCCACAGATTCTGCAATAGAGTTTCATATTCTGTGACAGATTTGTCTCCTTGTTTGGTTTCTCTGGCTTTTTCCTTGATTTCATACACAAGGGCAGCATCACGGGCTTTCGAGTATGTGCGGTTGATATAGTCCCAGATTTCTTTTGCGGTGTTCAAGAACATGCAAGTGTCATTGATCGTTGGGTCCATAGAATCCCATAACCAGGACATAATCATGGAATCCTCCTCTTCCCATGTTGTAGAGGCTGGATCCCTTTTTTCTGGTCTGGTTCCAAGTAGGTGATTAATCCTCCCTTTGCCTTTTAGGTATGTGCGGACAATTTGGGACCATTTGAGATAGTTCTTCCCAATGAACCTGTTGGATGCCCAAATATTCTGCAACTCTCTAATTTTCTGAACAACATTGTATTCTTCAGAATGATTGGAGTAGTTGGAGATAGTGGTTTCGGACATTGACATGGTGGAGAAGAAAAATTTGCAGCAATTAAGGCTAGAATAAACCTGTAGAGGTAAAAGAATCGCAACAATTAAGGCAGAAAAAAAAATCCAAACAGCGACAAAATCACGAGATATGCGTCACAGGATTGCAGCGGCAAACAACGGAAAAAAGATCGCCAGCTCTGCAGCGTCCACACAGCGACAACCAGCGCAAATTACTTCAGCGGCAAAGGACGATACAACGTGCTGCTCCTCTCGAACGAAGCGGAAAGGAGAAGTCGGAGAAGTCAGATATCCTGTAGTTCGCAGAAGTCGGAGGAGTCGGAGAAGCGCAGATCGCAGATCGCAGAGAAGCGCAGATCGCAGAGGAGGCGAAGAAGCGCAGATCGCAGAGGAGGCGAAGAAGCGCAGATCGCAGAGAAGGAGGTCGAAGCAGCCCGTGCTCAGAGGGAATAAGCGCGCGGAAGCGAAGAAGCGCGCGCACAGAAGAAGCGTGCGGAAACGGCCGCGGGCCTTCGGAAGAAGCGCGCAGAAGCGGCAGCTAATCGGAAGAAACACAAAAGATCAGCGCGTCGTAGAGAACCGACACAGGCGATGTCCTCTAGGCTCTGATACCATATGGAAAAACCAAATATAAATTTGTATTTCTCACTCCTTTGAATTGATCATACAAGGTATTATATAGGAGATTAAAAGGAGAAAAACTAGGAAACTATTTAACTAATTCTCTTAATTTAAAGGCTTACAAATTTATTCTAATTCCCTTAATTTAAGGGATTTACCAATTAATTCTATTTTTCTTTATTAAGGAAATTAAAATTAATTCTCACAACTTTATTTCCATCTCAGTCACATCTCGACATATTATATATTTGTTGTTTTGGCTTGCTCAGGGTTAGTTCTTGGCTATCTGTGATTTCAAAATTTTTCCTCCGGGCGTTTCTCCCTTTCGTAAGGCTGTATCTGAAGGCAAGTTGGTGCTCCGGTTGTAACTCGTTTGAGGTGGTGACTATCCCGCTTGTTCCTTCTTCCCTGCAGCAGTACATCCTCCCGGCAGCCTTCCTTGCTGCTGCACCTCATCCAGTCTTCCCTGCAACCACCTTCATTCCCAACATTCTTCCCTGCAGCTGGCTTTCCTCCCAACGCCCTTCCTTACTGCTGCACTCCCCTCCCAGTAGCCTTACCTGTTGCTGCGGCTCCATCCACAGCGTTCCTCTGCTACCGAACCTTCTTCCAGCAGCCCCTTTTAATGCTGGAAGCCTTCCCTACCTATCCCTTGCTGCCAACCTTTCTCCCAGCTGCCTTCCTAGTGTTGCTGCAGCCTCTCGATCATCCTCACTCCTGCTGTCCCGCCGGAATTAGTCACGTTTGCCCTCACTCTTAGGTTTTGTTTGTGTTTGTGTCATTTTATTTTTAGTTTTATGAACTCTTGTTATATTCTTTCCAAATTCCCGCAAAAATAATAATACTTTACTTTTGTTCTTTTTTTGGGTTACTTTAGTATCACTTCATTTCTACAATTTTACACCTTTGTTTTGATTTGATACAAATTATTTATGCATGTGAACATTGGTATTATCGATGCAATTTTTTTTTTGTCTATTTGGTTGTTAAAATTTGTATGGTTTTAGCGCCAAAGTTTTTAGGACTAATGAATTTTCATAGATCTTGTGACAACTGATAAGAATATTTCTAATTGAGTATTTCCCGCTAGTGTTTTATTTTAATTTTGGTTTTTGATAGTTTTTGGAAATCAAAGACATGCTACACGTGGATTAGCCTATGTGGGTGGAATGTTTGGTAGTAGAGGAGAATCTGTTTCTACTAATAAGCTTATGTGGCATGGTTTCGAAAAGGGTTGGTTAACCATGTATGTCACTCGTGTTTTTTTCAGTGGGTGCACTATAGTTATCAATAAATATGGCTGATGAAATTTATTGAATTCTATGAGGTTGGCCTCCTTAGTCCACGTGCTATCAAATAGAGGAAGAACAAAAGAAGAAGATAATACTTACATTTGTCGTAAATTCTTACAAGAAAAATCATCAATCTTGGGTACAGACAATGTCCGTTATAGGCATCAAGTGAAATATTAACCTCCCAAAACCCTCATACAAGTATTCCCCATGTCCAGAACACTAATGAATTTCAGCATCTTGATGAGGAAAATATTGAAGAATATAAATGTAATGAGCATATTTTTTATTTTGATTTGAACTTGGAATATACAGCCACAATATTTTTTATTTTGATTTGAACTTGGATTATACGACAACAACTATTTATTTGTATAAGTGAATATCAGTTTGACTACAACTGCATTCAAAACTGAATCTGAGATTGAGTTTGAAAACTTATACAACCTTTTTCTTTTGATCATTCAAAACTGAATCTGAGATTGAGTTTGAAAACTTATACAACCTTTTTCTTTTGATCTTTTGTTTATTCCGCTACTTTTCATGATTCAACTTTAAACAACTTGTAGTAATTGAATTTTTCAAACTTGCATTTTATGTTATATTTTTCTTCAATCGTTATTCTTCTTATGTTGCTCCCAAGCTCCTACTGAATCTATAATTTTATCATCTTCTCTGCGTAAGCTACTTATGGAGCAAAACACTTGATTAAGGAAGTCAGTTGAGGATAAATTTTCAAAAGCTGTTCAATTATATGGAAAATATAGAATCAAAAATAATCATTTGCGAGAAAAGTGACTTTAATGCATGCACATGTTCAGTTGTTGCTTCATACAGACGGATTGCTGTCCCTCCTACTAAGGGTTATCAGTTAACATAATGCAACATTTCTTGAAATAATTTGGCATGTTTAGTTGCCTTAGATTTTCCCATCCCATTTATCTGAATCGTGTCTTAGGGAATGATGCTGTTTTGAATTGAATAAAGGAAACTAATGTATATACCCTCAACAGGCAAGTATAATTAAGAATTAGATGCTTGATGACAATGATGAGTGAACTCATTAATGTAGAATAATTGATGTTGCTCGAGCAAATATGGTTACTTCTTTATGGTTATTTTTTTCCTTGCGGTGGAGCTAAGCTTTCTATCTTCACTTATGAGGAAGAACCACATCGTTTAGATCGGATAACATCAAATAATGATTCAGTTTTGATATTGATTTACTTGAACCTTGGAAAGTACACTGTTTGTTTAGTTATCTTGGATCATCCTTCATAGCTCAACCTTTTAGTGGAGATTTATATTGATCGGATAATTTGCCTACATATACTATGTAGTCAGTGGAATTCTTTGATTTGACATTTTTTATCTTATATTTTGTTAAGGTGTAAATATTGTTGGAATAGAATATCTCGTGTAGATTTTATGTGATTGAATGTTTAGTTATTGGTAGGAATGGCAACTGCTAATAAGAATATGACCAAGAGTTTTCTATTAGAATAAATTTGTTTGTGGAATAATCTCTAAAAAATATTGCTCATTTGTTTGAATGACAACAAAACTGCCAACAGCTATTGTGAAACTGCTTTATAATGTTTACAGATTTTTTCTAATTTCTGATATTGACGCAGTTTCCCGGCTTTGGACTTGATATCTACCTATGTGGTCCTTTCTTTTTGGCTTTTGTTTCTTTGGTTATGTAGCTACATAGGAAGAAACTATTAGTAAATCACTTGTCTTTTTGGCGATTTCTCAACCTAAGAAATATCTTCCAGGTCTCGGAGGGAAATTCACCATTTACCTATATAATTGTTGACAATGAAACGTAAGAAAGCTTCCTTGTTAATTCTAGTTTTGTCCTGCTTTTTAGATATTGAAAATTATAACGTGGGTGAATAGTTGGAGATACTATTTCTTTTTGCTTGTCAATTATTGAGTTTTATTACTTGTGAACATTTAATATGAGGTTCATTTATTTCTGCTGCTATCCTTCTATTGTAAGTTATATAATGCTTGGATA
>JXCR01104867.1:7420-72024 GCA_002079205.1 Phalaenopsis hybrid cultivar | reverse complement strand
TCATTAGACCTTAACGATGAAGGTGTAATGTTCTCTTTATCCTTGATTTTCATGGAGTTTAGTTTACTTATTCAGAGAAGATAGCCAATTAAACCTGATCAAATGTTTCTAGTTAGCAATCATGGGTTGCATTTTTTGAAGGGATCACGAAGATATAGAGTAGATGTTTACCTAAGGGAACAACTTTAAGTCGACATTAACTGACAAAAAGTTTTGTGACCTATCAAGAGCACTCTATAACTCACAACTCAAGAGGGTTGAACTATTAGAGAACATACGAGTTTGGTCGTGACTGCAATATAATAATGTCATTGTGGGGCTAATCATTTGGTACGAAGGGTTTGATCCTATCTACTTATGTGGAGAACATTAGTGTTATGTTTATTGGCATGAGATATTTTGAGAGTGATTATAAACATGTGTTTGATATGTTATTGGCTTTTTGTAAACTTTAGATAGTTTATTTTACTCGAATTATTTTGTATTTTATTACAATTTACTTTAGTGTTTTTATATTTTATCATATTTTTTGCCCAAAATAATTTGCATTAGAATTTGTGCTTTTTATAGTAGTATTCCCTCCAATTGAGCTTTTCTTAATCAATTTAGCTCGCTCTCCAGATTGGAAAGTTCAACCACCTTATCCTCTAGTCTAAGCATAGACTTTTTCCCTATCTCAGCGGTATCAACAAGGTTAATCACTCCTCAGCTGTATCAACAAGTTTTATCACTCCTGTGCTTGGATGTGAATGATGTAAGTAATGCGGGTGCGGAGAGCTCCCGTGCGAGCGATAGCGGGTGCAGAAGACTCCCCCGCGAGTGGGTGTGGTGGACCGGCCCCACTGGTTCAATTGGGGGTCGGTCTAGGGTGATCCCGAGCTGAGTGGCCCAAGTGAGTTATCTAACGGGGCGAGCAGCCTCCCTTGCCCCTCTCCCGCTTCCTTTTCTGCTTCTTCTTNGCTTTTCTTAATCAATTTAGCTCGCTCTCCAGATTGGAAAGTTCAACCACCTTATCCTCTAGTCTAAGCATATACTTTTTTCCTATCTTAGCGGTATCAACAAGGTTAATCACTCCTTAGCTATATCAACAAGTTTTATCACTCCTGTGCTTGGATGTGAATGATGTAAGTAACGCGGGTGCGGAGAGCTCCCGTGCGAGCGATAGCGGGTGCAGAAGACTCCCCCGCGAGTGGGAGTGGTGGACCGGCCCCACTTGTTCAATTGGGGGTCGGTTTAGGGTGATCCTGAGCTGAGTGGCCCAAGTGAGTTATCTAACGGGGCGAGCAGCCTCCCTTACCCCTCTCCCGCTTCCTTTTCTGCTTCTTCTCCTTAGCGAAGGATTTTAATGGCTATTCTGAGTATTCCCACCCCTTCCTTTTGTAGGAGTTTCCGTTCTTCCTCTTTCCTTTCTCCTCTTCTTTCTTTTCTTGTTTCCCGCCTAGCTAGGGCTATATGTTTGCTGGTTTACTAAGAGTCTAGGCAGTTTTTGCTATGAGTTGATTTTAGNTTCCTTTCTTCCTCTTTCCTTTCTCCTCTTCTTTCTTTTCTTGTTTCCCGCCTAGCTAGGGCTATATGTTTGTTGGTTTACTAAGAGTCTAGGGAGTTTTTGCTATGAGTTGATTTTAGATTTCGTATGTGGAATCTTTTTCCTTGTTCTAGGGTTGTATCTAAGGAGGTGGTGGTGCTCTGGCTGTATCCTACTCCGAGGTAGCGACTATATCTCTCTTCCCTTTCTCCTCTTCTTTCTTTTCTTGTTTCCCGCCCATCTAGGGCTATATGTTTACTGGTTTACTGAGAGTCTAGGGAGTTTTTGCTATGAGTTGATTTCAAATTTCCTATGTGGAATCATTTTCCCTGTTCTAGGGTTGTATCTGAGGAGGTGGTGGTGAATTGGTTGTATTCTACTCTGAGGTGGTGACTGTATCTCCCTTTTTACCTTCCCTTTTTCGTCTCCTCCGCTTCCCTTAGCCACCGTCTATCCCCAACAGCTTCTCTCCTGCACTGTGGACTCTGTTTCTGTTGCAGCAACCTGCTGTCCAGCCAGTTCAGATACATCCCGGCATCCTACTAGCACCCCTACAACAGTTACCTTGCTGTCCCGGATCTTCTCCATCACTGCCCTTGCTTTCCAGCACCTTCCAGCCACCAATCCGCTTGTCGCCGGCCACCTGCAACCCTCCATACTTGATGTCCTCGCAATTCTGCACCTTTCCNGATTTCAAATTTCCTATGTGGAATCTTTTTCCCTGTTCTAGGGTTGTATCTGAGGAGGTGGTGGTGCTCTGGTTGTATTCTACTCTGAGGTGGTGACTGTATCTCCCTTTTTACCTTCCCTTTTTTGTCTCCTCCGCTTCCCTTAGCCACCGTCTATCCCCAACAGCTTCTCTCCTGAACTGTGGACTCTGTTTCTGTTGCAGCAACCTGCTGTCCAGCCAGTTCAGATACATCCCGGCATCTTACTAGCACCCCTACAACAGTTACCTTGCTGTCCCGGATCTTCTCCATCACTGCCTTGCTTTCCAGCACCTTCCAGCCACCAATCCGCTTGTTGCCGGCCACCTGCAACCCTCTATACTTGATGTCCTCGCAATTCTGCACCCTTCTTTCACTGCCATCAGCACTCCCTTGCTTCCACCATCCTTGCCAACTATCCCGAACGACGTAGCTGACAACCACCACCCTTGGAATACACCTTAGAGGTGTTTGTTTGTGTCGGTTCTATGTTTAGTAGTGATGTTATTTTCAGTTTGAGTGGTTGTAACTCTATTTCTATATTAATAAAAGATGGTATTTTGTGGTAGGGCTTTCTCCTCCAGTATCACCTGTCAATGAAAAATGATTGNCCTTGCCAACTATCCCGAACGACGTAGCTGACAACCACCACCCTTGGAATACACCTTAGAGGTGTTTGTTTGCGTCGGTTCTATGTTTTAGTGATCTTATTTTCAGTTTGAGTGGTTGTAACTCTATTTCCATATTAATAAAAGATGGTATTTTGTGGTTTGGGCTTTCTCCTCCAGTATCAAGACGACTCACATGTCAATGAAAGTCTCAGAATTTTTCATTGATCGAGTGTGATCAGGTATTTTGCTTGGAGTATTTGCATTTGTAATTTGAGAATGCACTCTCTCTGTTGAGATTTTATGTCAATGCAGCCATTATTGGGGTGTATATTTTTTGCATTATCTATTTTACAATTTGAAAACATGATTGTGAAAATAGACCCCGAATTTGATATTTCCTGCAAATGCAACCATCATATGGGTGTGACATCTAAAATATTGGTATTTGTAATTTGAGAGGTTTTGATTATAAATTCTTCCGTTTAAATTTTTCATTAACATGGCCATCATTGGGATAGAATGTCAGAAATCCTTTGAACATTGCCAATTCTGTATGCTTTTTGCGTAGTGTTTGGTTGAAAATGTATATTAATTGAGTTTTTAGATGCTCTTTATGTTACGGATCTTAACAACACTATTTTAATCATAAAAGGTTGGGTTTGTAGGAGAAAAATACTATTATACTTTATGAATGTAACAATACTATGCTTTTCCATTTTGAACATGATATTTTTTTAAAGGCCCTGAAAGCCATATGTTAATGTAAAATAAATGTGGTTTGATGAAAAGCCAAGAGTGGATTAACTCCCAGCCTATAGTAATGTCAGTTTATTTGATTAGATTGAGAGTAAGGATTAAGATCACCATCTTGGGATTTAGTTGAAGCTCTTTACTTTAATATTGCCAAAAGTATCAGTCTCACCAACTCCAGATTGAACTTGCTTAGTGTGGCCATTAACTTTTAGTTTGAGAAATATGTAATGCATAAAAAAAATAAGCTCTTTACTTTAATATTGCCAAAAGTATCAGTCTCACCAACTCCAGATTGAACTTGCTTAGTGTGGCCATTATTAACTTTTAGTTTGAGAAATATGTAATGCATAAAAAAATAATTGAAATTTATAATATATAAATCGCAAAGTAAATGCTTTTATATCTGTTCAGACCAGACATTGGTCACAATTGCACACCATCACCATCTTGGGATTTAGTTGAAGCTCTTTACTTGNCTCCTTCCAGCAGCCCCTTTTAATGCTGGAAGCCTTCCCTACCTATCCCTTGCTGCCAACCTTCCTCCCAGCAGCCCCTTTTAATGCTGGAAGCCTTCCCTACCTATCCCTTGCTGCCAACCTTCCTCCCAGCTGCCTCCCTAATGTTGCTGTAGCCTCTCGATCATCCTCACTCCTGCTTTCCCGCCGGAAAAAGTCACCTTTGCCCTCGCTCTTAGGTTTTGTTTGTGTTTGTGTCATTTTTTTTTAGTTTTATGAACTCTTGTTATTTCTTTCCAAATTCCCGCAAAAATAATAATACTTTGCTTTTGTTCTTTTTTTGGGTTACTTTATTATCACTTCATTTCTACAATTTTACACCTTTGTTTTGATTTTATACAAATTATTTATGCATGTGAATATTGGTATTATCGATGCAATTTTTTTTTTTTAGTCCATTTGGTTGTAAAAATTTTTATGGTTTTAACGCCAAAGTTTTTAGGACTAATGAATTTTGATAGATTTTGTGACAACTGATAAGAATATTTCTAATTGAGTATTTCCCGCTATTGTTTTATTTTAATTTTGGTTTTTGATAGTTTTTGGCAATCAAAGACATGCTACAAGTGGATTAGCCTATGTGGGTGGAATGTTTGGTAGTAAAGGAGAATCTGTTTCTACTAATAAGCTTATGTGGCGTGGTTTCGAAAAATATGGCAATCAAAGACATGCTACTAGTAAAGGGTTGGTTAACCATGTTTGTCACTCAGGTTATTTTCAGTGGGTGCACTATAGTTATCAATAAATATGGCTGATGAAATTTATTGAATTCTATGAGGTTGGCCTCCTCAGTCCACGTGCTATCAAATAAAGGAAGAACAAAAGAAGAAGATGATACTTACATTTGTCGTAAATTCTTACAAGAAAAATCATCAATCTTTGGTACAAGCACTGTTTGTTATAGGCATCAAGTGAAATGTTGTATAACCTCCCAAAACCCTCATACAAGTATTCCCCATGTCCAGAACACTAATGAATTTCAGCATCTTGATGAGGAAAATATTGAAGAATATAAATGTAATGAGCATATTTTTTATTTTGATTTGAACTTGGAATATACAGCCACAATATTTTTTATTTTGATTTGAACTTGGATTATACGGAAACAACTATTTATTTGTACAAGTGAATATCTGTTTTAGACTACATCTGCATTCAAAACTGAATCTGAGATCGAGTTTGAAAACTTATACAACCTTTTTCTTTTGATCTTTTGTTTATTCGGCTACTTTTCACGATTCAACTCTAAACAACTTGTAGTTATTGAATTCTTCAAACTTGCATTTTATGTTATACTTTTCTTCAATCGTTATTCTTCTTATGTTGCTCACAAGCTCCTACTGAATCTATAATTTATCATCTTCTCTGCGTAAGCTACTTATGGAGCAAAAAACTTGATTAAGGAACTCAGTTGAGGATAAATTTTCAAAAGCTGTTCAATTATATGGAAAATATAGAACCAAAAATAATCATTTGCGAGAAAAGTGAGTTTAATGCATGCACATGTTCAGTTGTTGCTTCATACAGAAGGATTGCTGTCCCTCCTACTAAGGGTTGTCAGTTAACATAATGCAACATTTCTTGAAATAATTTGGCATGTTTAGTTGCCTTAGATGTTCCCATCCCATTTATCTGAATCGTGTCTTAGGGAATGATGCTGTTTTGAATTGAATAAAGACAACTAATGTATATACCCTCAACAGGCAAGTATAATTAAGAATTAGATGCTTGATGACAATGATGAGTGAACTCATTAATGTAGAATAATTGATGTTGCTCGAGTCAAATATGGTTACTTCTTTATGGTTATTTTTTTCCTTGCGGTGGAGCTAAGCTTTGTTGTTGTTGTTGGTGGAGCTAAGCTTTCTATCTTCACTTATGAGGAAGAACCACATCGTTTAGATCGGATAACATCAAATAATGATTCAGTTTTGATATTGATTTACTTGAACCTGGGAAAGTAGACTGTTTGTTTAGTTATCTTGGATCATCCTTCATAGCTCAACCTTTTGGTGGAGATTTATATTGATCGGATAATTTGCCTACATATACTATGTAGTCAGTGGAATTCTTTGATTAGACATTTTTTATCTTATATTTTGTTAAGGTGAAAATATTGTTGGAATAGAATATCTCGTGTACATTTTATGTGATTGAATGTTTAGTTATTGGTAGGAATGGCAACTGCTAATAAGAATATGACTAAGAGTTTTCTATTTGAATAAGTTTGTTTGTGGAATAATCTCTAAAAAATCTTGCTCATATGTTTGAATGACAACAAAACTGCTAACAGTTCTTGTGAAACTGCTTTATAATATTTACAGATTTGTTCTAATTTCTGATATTGACGCAGTTTCCCGGCTTTGGACTTGATATCTACCTATGTGGTCCTTTCTTTTTGGCTTTTGTTTCTTTGGTTATGTAGCTACATAGGAAGAAACTATTAGTAAATCACTTGTCTTTTTGGCGATTTCTCAACCTAAGAAATATCTTCCAGGTCTCGGAGGGAAATTCACCATTTACCTATATAATTGTTGACAATGAAACGTAAGAAAGCTTCCTTGTTAATTCTAGTTTTGTCCTGCTTTTTAGATATTGAAAATTATAACGTGGGTGAATAGTTGGAGATACTATTTCTTTTTGCTTGTCAATTATTGAGTTTTATTACTTGTGAACATTTAATATGAGGTTCATTTATTTCTGCTGCTATCCTTCTATTGTAAGTTATATAATGCTTGGATATAGATTTCAATATGGTTGCAGCAAGTTGTTTTCTGATGGTTAATGCTAATATTGCTCACTTCACATCAAATATGGTCAAAAGTTAATCTATCTCAATCTGTGCAATATAAGTGTTTTAACTTTTAAAGGGGTTTTGCTTGATATGATCGTTGCTTTAAATAATATAAATCTATTTTTCTTTTACACGAGATATTTAATTTTATTTTCTCTTTTTTTCTTCATCTTTGCTCACCGCAATGTTTTTATTTTCTAGTGCCATATCATTACTAGAAAACTAAATTCAGCTATTCTTAGTTTAGTCTAGTTTTTGTTTTATGGCACCCGAACATTGAAATTTTGCTTATAGTATTATCAGATGTACAATGATAGTTGCTTCTTCAATGTAATCACATTGAAGGTGGCATGTAGTGAGAGGTTTTTTGTAGAGGGAGTTGGAATGAGCGGACATCTATGTAGTACCGAGACTTCTAAAAATGCGTTGTGCTCGTGTCAGATACGTATCGAACACTGACACTTGTCTGACACTCTCTTACACTTCTCTAAACTGCAAAATATTTATCTTAATTTTTTTCAGGCCCGAACATGTTCATTACACACCACAACAACGTATTAAACGCGAGCTTAACACGATTTCAAGAAAATGGGATTAAGAATTAGAAATTATAAATATGCTTATAACCTTAATTATACCTCGTAGTTGAAAGTGTCTCATCTCTCTTCATGTTGAAGCTCTCTCTAGCATTTGTCAAATCGATCATTGAAGGTGCATCCAATATTCATCGAAGCTAAGCATTGGTAATGCCCTCTTTGTGATCATGGGATTTTTTAAATTATAGTAGATAAATTGGATTATAAGTTGGATGAACTCTTTTAAAACATATTATATCTAATTTTAAAAATTAATTTTCAAAAGCACGATATTTATGAAATTAAATTTTATTCTTGCATAATTTGTGTTGTGATATTTTTAATAAGAAATAATTTAAAAAATATATAATTTTTATATTAATAATTAATTAAATATAAAAACGTGTCCATGGCGTATCTTGTCATATTTTTTTCAGTTGTTCATGTCCTTGTATTATGTTGTGCTGTGTCGATGCTTGATAGGTGGACATCCACTAGAGAGTTGGAAGGAGTTGACATCCACCATGCTTTTTCATTTTATGTGAGGAGAAAGATTAATGTATATTTGTCATTATAAATAATTACGAAGTTAAATTTGAAATAAGAGACCCAACTAAGATCCATTGATGAATTCTCCTCAATTTTAATAGTAAAATGGATTTCAACAAGGCATGGAGAAGAAAGATGATATAAAATTCATTCATCCAAAGCAACAATTTTATCTTTTCTTTTCTAATTTTGAAAACCATAGTCACTCCAGTCTAATTTTAAACATGTTTAATTTTGTAATTGTACAGTTCAATATCTTGATCATCAACTTTATGGTCATTACCCTGGCTCTATTGAGAGAGCTTTTTTGTTGGTTCTAGGTCAAATTTTCAAAAGACGGATTATAGTTGTGATAAGACACCATCTAAAGATTTGTTCTTTATGTTTGCGAGGAATTGAAGATAAAATTCTAGATTTTTTATTTGTGCAAGCCTCTAATCACCACTCATGTTGACGAGAATTTTCGACTAAGGCTAGTTATGTGCTAATTTTCTAGCTAATAGTAGTATCATTTTGATTGGTATCATTAGACCTTAATGATGAAGGTTTAATGATCTCTTTATCCTTGATTGTCATGCAATTTAGTTTACTTAGTCAGAGAAGATAGCCAATTTAACCTGATCGAATTTTTCTAGTTAGCAGTCATGTGTTACATTTTCTGAGGGGATCATGAAGATATAGAGTAGATGTTTACCTAAGGGAACAACTTTAAGTTGACATTAACTGCAAAAAGTTTTGTGACCTATCAAGAGCACTCTATAACTCACAACTCAAGAGGGTTGAACTATTAGAGAACATATGAGTTTGATCATGACTGCAATATAATTATGTCATTGTGGGGCTAATCATCCGGTCTAAAGGGTTTGATCCTATCTACTTCTTTATGTGGAGAACATTAGTGGTATGTTTATTGGCATGAGATATTTTGAGAGTGATTATAAACATGTGTTTGATATGTTATTGGCTTTTTGTAAACTTTAGATAGTTTATTTTACTCGAATTATTTCGTATTTTATTACAATTTACTTTAGTGTTTTTATATTTTATCATATTTTTTGCCTAAAATAATTTGCATTAGAATTTGTGTTTTTTATAGTAGTATTCCCTCCAATTGAGCTTTTCTTAATCAATTAGCTCGCTCTCCAGATTGGAAAGTTCAACCACCTTATCCTCTAGTCTAAGCATAGACTTTTTTCCTATCTCAGTTGTATCGACAAGGTTAATCACTCCTCAGCTGTATCAACAAGTTTTATCACACTTGTGCTTGTATGTGAATGATGTAAGTAACGCGGGTGCGGAGAGCTCCCGTGCCGCGAGTGGGAGTGGTGGACCGGCCCCACTAGTTCAATTGGGGGTCGGTCTAGGGTGATCCCGAGCTGAGTGGCCCAAGTGAGTTATCTAACGGGGCGAGCAGCCTCCCTTTCCCCTCTCCTGCTTCCTTTTCTGCTTCTTCTCCTTAGGGAAGGATTTTAATGGCTATTCTGAGTATTCCCACCCCTTCTTTTGTAGGAGTTTCCTTTCTTCCTCTTTTCTTTCTACTCTTCTTTCTTTTCTTGTTTCCCGCCTAGCTAGGGCTATATGTTTGCTGGTTTACTAAGAGTCTAGGGAGTTTTTGCTATGAGTTGATTTAGATTTTTTATGTGGAATCTTTTTCCCTGTTATAGGGCTGTATCTAAGGAGGTGGTGGTGCTCTGGTTGTATCCTACTCCGAGGTAGCGACTGTAGCTCTCTTTCCTTTCTCCTCTTCTTTCTTTTCTTGTTTCCCGCCTAGCTAGGGCTATATGTTTGCTAGTTTACTAAGAGTCTAGGGAGTTTTTGCTATGGGTTGATTTCAAATTTCCTATGTGGAATCATTTTCCCTGTTCTAGGGTTGTATCTGAGGAGGTAGTGGTGCTCTGACTGTATTCTACTCTGAGGTGGTGATTGTATCTCCCTTTTTACCTTTCCTTCTTCGTATCCTCCGCTTCCCTTAGCCACTGTCTTTCCCCAACAGCTTCTCTCCTGCGCTGTGGACTCTGTTTCTGCTGCTGCAACCTGCTGTCCAGCAGTTCAGATACATCCCAGCATCCTATTAGCACCCCTACAACAGTTACCTTGCTGTCCCGGATCTTCTCCATTACTGCCTTTTCTTTCCAGCACCTTCCAACCACCAATCCACTTGTCGCCGGCCATCTGCAACCCTCCATACTTGATGCCCTCGCAATTCTGCACCCTTTCCTCGCTGCCATCAGCACTCCCTTGCTTCCACCACCCTTGGAATACACCTTAGAGGTGTTTGCTTGTGTTGGTTCTATGTTTTAGTGATGTTATTTTCAGTTTGAGTGGTTGTAACTCTATTTCCATATTAATAAAAGATGTTATTTTGTGGTTTGGGCTTTCTCCTCCAGTATCAAGAAGACTCACCTGTCAATGAAAAATGATTGGTCTCAGAATTTTTCATTGATGTGTGATCAGGTATTTGCTTGGAGTATTTGCATTTGTAATTTGAGAATGAACTCTTTTTGTTGAGATTTTATGTCAGTGCAGCCATTATTGTGGTGTATATTTTTTGCATTATCTATTTTACAATTTGAAAACATGACTGTGAAAATAGACCCCGAATGTCGAGATTTCCTGCCAATGCAACCATCATATGAGCGTGACATCTAAAATATTGGTATTTGTAATTTGAGAGGTTTTGATTATAAATTCTTCCGTTTAAATTTTTCATTAACATGGCCATCATTGGGATAGAATGTCAGAAATGCTTTGAACATTGTCAATTCTGTATGCTTTTTGCGTAGTATTTGGTTGATAATGTATATTAATTGAGTTTTTAGATGCTCTTTATGTTACGGATCTTAACAACACTATCTTAATCATAAAAGGTTGGGTTTATAGGAGAAACATACTATTATACTTTATGAATGTAACAATATTATGCTTTTCCATTTTGAACATGATAGTTTGTTAAAGGCCCTGAAAGCCATATGTAAATGTAAAATAAATGTGGTTTGATGAACTGCCGAGAATGGATTAACTCCCAGCCTATAGTAATGTCAGTTTATTTGATTAGATTGAGAGTAAGAATTAAGTTCACCATCTTGGGATTTAGTTGAAGCTCTTTACTTTAATATTGCCAAAAGTATCAGTCTCACCAACTCCAGATTGAATTTGCTTAGTGTGGCCATTAACTTTTAGTTTGAGAAATATGTAATGCATAAAAAAATAATTGAAATTTATAATATATAAATCGCAAAGTAAATGCTTTTATATCTGTTCAGACCAGACATTGGTCACAATTGCACACCATCACCATCTTGGGATTTAGTTGAAGCTCTTTACTTGAATATTGCCCAAAGCATCAGTCTCACCAACTCCAGATTTAACTTGCTAGTGTGTCCATTGACTTTTAGTTTGAGAAATATGTAATGCATAAAAAAATAATCGAAATTTATATTATCTAAATCGCAAAGTAAATGCTTTTAGATCTGTTCAGACCAGACATTGGTCACAATTGCACACCTCCTGCACTTAGGGTTCAGACCAAACATAAATCACATCGATGGCGAGTATGATCTCTAGAATGCTCTCTATCTCTCTCGCATTCTCTCCCTCTCACCTTAAGGGCGTAAAACATATTGCATTCCACCATAGCAGCCGGTAATGTGCTTCTCATAACCTTTCATATTGTACAAGTTGCTTCATGCTTCACAATGGAAGCTATTAGAGCGCGCCTTGGAGCCTTCTTGGCATAAGAAAATCAACAAAAGCTTTGGGAGATGTTATTTGTTTGCTTTCTCACCTTTCTGGATTTCTTACTTTCCCCCCTTGAACTAGTAACAACCCTTAGTCTACGCTGCTCCTAGTGCCATTGCAATCCACTTATTCTCTGACTTTCAACTTCCATCTTGCCTGCGATTGAAGTTGTTATGCTAGCATTGACCCATAACACAAACCAAAGTTCACTAAATATAATACCGAGGTCTCTCACTTATTTCAGTTGCCCCTTTATCATCTCCTTAATTACAAGGGATGAAGACCAATTAAGCTGTCATGATGAAATATGACCATCATCTTAGGCCAGTTAGAAAAAAAGGAGCCACACAAAACTCATTTATTTTCACATCATACACCTAAGCTCTTTTATTTACTTCTATACCACTTAAAATTTTCGAATAGAACAATTCTATCACTTTGCTTGTCTGGTCACCATTTGTCTCTCCTCGTCTCGGATAACGCATCAAAATGCTTTGCCTGTGTGAAGGTAGAAAGGAATTGCATAAATCACACCGAAATCCTCTCCCCTCTATTCTCTGCCTGTGCAAGGGAAGGTAAGAAAAAATCATTTATTTTCATATCTTACACCTAAACTCTTTTATTTACTTCTATACCACTTAAAATTTACTAATAGAACAATTCTACCATGCACTTATCTTGTCACCGTATGTCTCTCCTCACCGTCACGGAGAAAAATGCTCTCCACTCTCTTCTTTGCCTGCCGGAAGGAAGAATGGAAGTGTGTAAATCGCACCAAAATCATTTCCGTCTCTTCTTTTCCTGCATGAAGGAAGAAAGGAAGTGCCTAAATCGTATCAAAATCCTCTCCCCTCTTTTCTCTGCCTGTGCAAAGGAAAAAAGGAATAAAAAATATTGTGCGTAAACGACACCAAAATCTGCTCCCCTTATTCTTCTCTTCCTGCATGAAGGAAGAAAAATCCTGCACGTTTTACTATCTGTGCGAAAACCTCTTTATAGAGAAAGCAACCTCTCTCTTCCCTGCCTGGGGAGATGTCTGCACAAGCATCTTCGATTAATCCAGCCACTTCACATGTCAAATTCTAATTTGGCTGCATGAGAGATAATGCTGATGAAATACTCATTTGATTGCAAAACATAATTAAAGAAACGGTCCTTCAAGCATTAGAAAACTATCAATATGCCGCAGCTTTAAGTTACATTAAGCTGTAAAGTAGTAGAATATTAACCTATGCAATAGTAGAAACTACTCATTGTAAAATCTATGCAGCTGCAAAAAATTAACCATTGCAAATAATTGCATCATGTCTTTTCAAACATCAATCCTATCCCCATCTCTGGGCTTACAGATTTGATGTCCAAGTTATTATAGGTTTAGCAACCATTTATTCAACAGATTATTTTTTCTAGTTCATGAGTTCATTTTTTGCTTCATGTCTTGGAAACATGTCCTGTAGGCACCATTTCATATTTATCTTTCAACCATTGATGCGTGTCCTTTTTTTTCTTTTTCTCTTTCCTCCAAACACATGCAAAAACTAGACAGATTGCCGCAACTAGACGGACAAGCAGCTTTGATATCGTTCGAGGGCTCCTAGAAGGTGTTTCAGAATACAAAAAGACATTACATTGGGTAAGTTATAGGAGGGATAGGAAGGATGGATGGAGGGATATGTCTTGGATAGAAGGTGTTTCAGTTCGAGGGCTCGATGATTAATGTGACCAAACCATCTACGGCGATTCTCTTTAATCTTGTCTGCCACTGGAGCTACTCCAGTCATCTCACAGATATATTCGTTTCACATTTTGTTTCTAAGTGTAAAGCCTCTCATCCACCCGGGTATTCTCATCTCAGTAACACTTAATTTTATGCTTCTCTTTTCCAAGCCAATGTTCTAAGTCATCAATGATTGCAGATCTTACCATCTTATAATTTTTTTCTAAGTCTAAGCGGTATCACACAATAGGCACAATGCGTTCTTTCACTTCAACCATCCAACTTAAATTCTACTAATAACATCCCCATCGATATCACCATCACTTTGAACAATAGACACGAGATATTTAAAACGTTCACACCTTTTAATGACTTGATTACCCATTGTTACTACAACCCTGCCACTAGATCCACTATTACTAAAATTACATTCCATATATTCAGTTTTAGATCTACTAAAATGAAAGCTTTTAGATTCTAATGTTTACCTCCATAGTTCAAATCTTTTATGAACTCTATAATTTTATCTGCAAGAAGGATATCATCAGCAAAAATCATACACCAAAGTACATTCTCTTGTAAATGTCTAGTAATAATATCCATAGGGCTTGAAATTGATCCTTGATGTAATTCAACTAAAATATGAAAATACTTGTTCAATCTTTTTTGTGTTTGGACACTAGTAATAACTTCAGTATACATGTATTTAATGACTTCATATAAGCAATATCAACATCTTTCTATTCTATAACTCTACAAAGTACTTCTCTTAGAATCTCATCATAAGCTTTTTCTAAATCAACAAAAATCATATGTGTATCCTCCTTACTCTCTTTGTATTTCTCCATCAAACTTCTCAATAAATATATTGCTTCCATGGTAGATTTGTCCATAATGGATCCAAACTGATTTTAAAAAAAAATTGTATCACGTTATAACTTATGTTCAATTACTCTCTCCCATAACTTCAATGTATGACACATTTACTCAATTCGTCTATGATTTTGTGCATCCCCTTTATTCTTAAAAAAAAAAACCAATAGACTATTTCTTTATTCATCAACCACCTTTTTAATAAAATAATATTAAAAGGCTTAGTGAGTCAAGAAATTCTCAAATCTTTTAAATATTTACACACTTCTATTGGAATATCATCAGGTCCTGCTGCTTTTCTACACTTCATTTTTTTTTAACATTCTCAATTTTTTTTTACTAATGTGACGGTAGCAATGAAATAATAAAGTTTTTTTGTTATCATTGACAATATTAATTTCACTAAATTTGATCACTTTTTCACTATCTTCATTTTAAAGTTTATCAAAATATCTCATTTTCATATGTTGAATATTCTACTATAAGAAAAATACTTTTTGATTTTTTATTATTAATAGATTTGAAATGTTATCTTTGTTTTACTAGTTTATACATGTTCCATGCTCTTTAATTTATAATATATTATAAAGATCACTAAAAAAATAAAATTTTAAGCATCACAAATTATTCTCTTAGACTCTCTACAGACCACTATATATATTTTATAGTTCTCCGAACATTTACATCTAAACTAATCATTATAACAATTTTATTTTTTATTTTTTGCATTTTCTTGCACATTATTATTCCACAATCAATTATTCTTATTCATAAGAGCTTTTTCTTCAAGCACATCATTTACAACTTCTTTTGTAGTACTCATTATTTTATTTCACATGGTATTAATTTCTTCATAATATTTCGAATCTTAAGATCTTGAAATTTACTTGTAAAAATAATTTGATTTATATTTTTTAGGTACTCTTCCTAATTCTATGATAATATTTTATTGTATTTTTTTTGTCTTTCAACCGTTCTTTTTAAAATTCAAAATAAATAATCAATGTTGGATATTTAAATATTAACTTGGAATGACCTTACTATCTTGACAATTTTGATGATTTCTATTTTCTCATAAAAAATCAATTTATGTTTATTAAATTCATTCTTATAAGTGATAATATTTTTATTTTTATTTTTGTAAATAAAGTACTAGCAATAAAAATATCATTAGTTGAAGCAAACTCCAATATGATTTTACCTTTTCTATTAAACACTCCAAAATCTCATCTACCATGAATACTTTTAAAATCTTTTACCTTTCTACTAATATGTTCATTTAAGTCAAATAAAAATTCTCTTCAAGAGGTACTTTGTATTAATTCTTCTGGATCATTTCAAAAAAATTTTTTTGAATATATATCCATACATGCCTAGGGAGTTTTAGCACTTATGACATTAAGAATCATAATATCAACAATAATCTTTAGAGCTATAATTTTATCTTCAATTCTATTAATTCTTACAACATTATCTTTCATTTTTATCCATAATTAGTTCTACACCATTTCTATTAGGATTTCTACATAAATATCAAAGTTCAAAATCTAAGCTATCAATCTCTTTAGTTCTTTAATGCATAAGATATTATCTTCCTATAATTCACAATATTTACTAATTCTATTGATTTAACTGTGATAGTACGTATATTTCAAGTTTCTATCATAATATTTGATTCATGAATTTTTTTTTTTTTTTGCCCCACATCCGTCTATAATGTGAGAGCATTTGATTATTTAACACTACACATGGTCGTCGGTGCAATAACTCTTGCGCAAATTTCATTTTATCCAAGCTATATAACTTGTTGTTCTATGCATTGACATAATAATTTAAAAGATTCATATCATAATTTTTTAACAATTTTTTATTTCTTTAATATGCACGTTAAAATACATGCTACATGAAAAGTTGAAAGCACGTTATCTTTATCATACATGCCATCTTTGCCAACATGGAGAGTTTAAAAGACTTCATTTACGCTGTCTTGCTTACAAGATGAAGTTGCGTGATCCACTTTGCCCATAGGGCTAAAGACCACACTGTTGGACCAACCCCAACTTCCAAGCTATACATATGGGTATGATAAATGGCATAACTTTAAGCCCTAATCTTCTTGGTTAACTTGTAAATAAAACAATAACTCTCATTTTTCAATCTAATAAGCCTTCAAATGGATGTAGGCTCACCCCATCGTGATTACTTCGGGTTGAAATAACATTAAAGAACCCAAATAACGAACCAATGCTTGTAATCATCTCATTTCTGGCTATTTTGTTCAATCATGCTTTTAGGCTAATAGATTATCACAGCCCAGGTTGCAGAACTGACAAAATAATTGAGCAACTTATTACTCAACGCCGTGTCAGCCCCTATACCATACTACGAATTTTATAGCGGAGGACACGTGCAACGGGCACCAAGCTAACAATCCCTCTATTCTATCACATTGGGAGCATGTAAGCTTTGAAGGGAATTAGCGCCAATGTAGTCCATGCTTTAGCTCTTATAATTCAAGTGAGAGCGCTACCTAAATTAATTATGAGAGAATTACTCAAGTGCCTGTTAGTATTTTTAGCGGTAGGCTTCTAGCAGGAAAATGAAATTGAGGCGTGTCACGGGAGCATGTAAATTATTTGGTTTTACACAGCCAACAAACTCAGTAAATCAAATTTGATACATGTGAAGGGAACTACGGGGTTCTTTGTTCAACTTTTCCCTATTCTTAATTATAGAGAAAGTATTCAATAGTCTACTAGAGTGAATTGGAAAGATTTAGATTTTCGTTGTCTGGTGCTTTGATTTCTTACGAGTAATTTGATCTTTAGTGCCCAAGTAATGTGGATCAGTTTATGGTGGTGAGAGCTTATTTATTTTGTTCTTAATAAGGGGTGTAAGTTATGTAAGGTTTGAGAGATCTTAATTAAATTTAAAAGTTCGTGATTCTTTTTGGAAGGGTTTTTAAGCCATGTGGACATCTTACCCTAGTTTGACATGCTTTCAAATAATTACTATTTTTTTCATTTTAATATGTGGAAATCATAGCGGAAAATTTTGCTTTGTTCTGATTTATAAACAACAATTTGGTAGACTCACNGTGATCTCGACCTTCCCATAAACCTACATTTCATGGGATTACTTGATACCGTGGAAGCACGGTATCGACATTCGCATCACTCTCCCTGGATAGGAAAGACTTCTGTTTTCTCTGAAATGACTTAGAACCCACTGTTGGATGCTTTTTTTTCCACAAAATGCCTAATGAGATTTTAAATACTGCAGTTCATCACTCTTGTATGGTCATGTATTCGTGGGGGCACTGCTTAATTGAACTTAAACTTATCATTTAATATATTTCCTATAGTCTTTTAAAAATAGCTTAAAACTTTCTCATATTTATTTGAATTGATGGCATGCTGGACCTCTCTAAGTAATGACAACTTAGAAGGTAGAAGCTTGATTTTACGTGTGAAATTCTTGAAATTTCCTTATTTGAGATTGTCTTGTGTTTATATCGGCTATTTGAACTCATGACCATCTTAGACAAAATGTCAATGTTGTTGATGCTTCTCTTATAACCCGCAAAATGATAGTTTGTGTCACTATATCCTCAAAATCTATATGAGCGCCCATTATCTCAAACTCACTTCCATTCATGAGAACCAATGCTAATTCTAATTGAGTATCTCTCATGGACTCAACTTGAATCACTGGCATCTCTAACTCGTCGGCTACAAGCTGATACTCTTCTTCATTCACCTTCTCTGGGTTTTCACCAACAGCTTCCTCCACTACAACTTGTTCGGTGAAAGACATCATCTTTTTGTTTGTGCAGTAAGACGTGTCGTGCCCAAAGTAATGGCACTTGAAACACTTTCTTGCTCGGACATATTTAAAGAGTATTGGAGATCTTCATCTTTTCTTCACTTTGTACGGGTTTCTTCACTGACAAGGTTGGCTTGGGTGCTCCATTGGGTGTACTTTGTTGCCTGATCCTGTAGTTGACTCTACCTATAATGTGTGTCTGTCAACTGGTGACATTGTTGTTTCTCCACTTTTAAAGTTAGGATCAGTAGATCGAGTTGGGACCAATACAACTGCAACTGCACCACATTGCTAATAGACGATTTAAATCCTACAAGATATCTTGCTACTATGTGCTCCTCTGGTTCCGTCAACTCACATTTCAACATAAGTTGATCGAATTCAATTGTATACTCCTCCACAAAAGAATCTCTCTAACATTGGCGTTGAAGTTTTATAAACATACATTGTCGAAAATGTGGAGGAAGGAATTTGCGCTGCATCTTGCTTTTCATTTTTGACTAAGTGGTGATTTTACTCTTTTCTTCTCAATGTTGAACACATTTTAGGTTCCCTCACCATAAGGAAACATTCTTCCTTAACTTAATAGTGGTTAGTTTGACTCTTTTGTCAGGTGTAACTTCCTTATACTCAAAGAGTCGTTCTACTGTCGGGAGCTACGTAATGAACTCATCTGATATTCTATGTCAAATTGCCTAGGTATTGGTTCTTCGTCATTGGAAACTTCTTGATANTTAGGTTCCCTCACCATAAGGAAACATTCTTCCTTAACTTAATAGTGGTTAGTTTGACTCTTTTGTCAGGTGAAACTTCCTTATACTCAAAGACTCGTTCTACTGTCGGGAGCTACGTAATGAACTCATATAATATTCTATGTCAAATTGCCTAGGTATTGGTTCTTCGTCATTGGAAACTTCTCGATGGAAGTGATTCACTTCATTCTCTCGATTTGGCGTGTCACTGTTGTAGTTGTGGGTGACCTCACTAGATTGTCTTCTCTCAAAGACGACAAGCCTGTGTTATAGTTGGAGGATTTCTCGCTGCATATTCTCCATAGCGATCTCCTGAATCCTCGTTGAGGGTTTTTCCTTGGTGGTACGATGGCTCGTTCTTCCAATGAAATTTTTAACACAAAAGGAAAAGGTAGTTTAGGGCTAGGGTTAGAGCTAGGTGGTTGATGTGAGAAAAAGAAAATTGTTGTTCAAAGGTTGGTTGAATACTCAGGCTTTGATGATAGGTTTCGAGATGAATTTCTAGTGGAGCTATAAAAGTTGAATTTTTAATTTTTTTTTATTTAGGGCTAAATATTATGGTAGGAATTGTTAGGGTATTGAGTTGGTTGGTGACTTAGGTTATGTGATTTTTTTTGGTAGGTGTAGGAACAACAAATCCCTAAAAATTTAGGATTTGTCGGGCTCTAATACTAGATGATATCATATAGCTCTTAAAATGTGTTTGGGAATACAAAAATGTGTTAAGGACATTTTAGGGGGGATATAGGGTATGAAGGATGAATGTCAGTTGGAATTCCGACACGAATGATCGCGGGACAGCGAACCGGGACACCAACAATTTTTCTACTGCAAACATTAGTTTGCTGTAAGTTGACATTCAAGAGAGAGCACCATTTTGATTCTATCAGGCTACATACATACTATTAGAAGGAAATCCAATGACTACTTTGATAGAGAAAATCAGGAGAAATATCTTTACTTTTATATAGCTAACCTTTTGAAGACCAAACTATCGTATGGATCTGAAGATCTACTTCAAAAATAAACAATGTCCTTTTGAAGATAAGATAGGCCTAAGGTGCGAATTTGATCCCACCATCTCCTATATGCTCTACGGCTCTCGACGATTTATTACTTTAATATACAACAACAACAACAAAAGGCCTTTATCCCACTAAATGGGGTGGGTTACATGAATCCTTTTTCTCCATTGTGTCCTATTGTGTCCTATTAAGTGTCATATTTTCGTTTAATTTATATATTATACATGCTAAAGTCTTTTTCGGTCCACCTCTACCCTTAAAGTAATTCAATTGTAAAACATCTATTACTCTAACTAGGTCATCAAATGCTCGATGATTAATGTGACCAAACCATCTACGACGATTCTCTTTAATCTTGTCTGCCACCGGAGCTACTGCAGCCATCTCACGAATATATTTGTTTCACATTTTGTTTCTAAGTGTAAAGCCTCTCATCCACCCGGGTATTCTCATCTCAGTAACACTTAATTTTATGCTTCTCTTTTCCAAGCCAATGTTCTAACTCATCAATGATTGCAGATCTTACCATCTTATTATTTTTTCTAAGTCTAAGTGGTATTTTCTTATCACACAATGCGTTCTTTCACTTCAACCATCCAATTTAAATTCTACTAATAACATCCCCATCGATATCACCATCACTTTGAACAAACCCGAGATATTTAAAACTTTCACACCTTTTAATGACTTGATCACCCATTGTTACTACAACCCCGCCACTAGATCCACTATTACTAAAATTACATTCTATGTATTCAGTTTTAGATCTACTAAAATGAAAGCCTTTCGATTCTAATTTTTACCTCCATAGTTCAAATCTTTTATGAACTCTCTAATTTTATCTGCAAGAAGGAAATCATCAGCGAAAATCATACACCAAAGTACATTCTTCTATAAATGTCTAGTAATAATATCCATAGAGCTTAAAATTGATCCTTGATGTAATTCAACTAAAATAGGAAAATACTTGTTCAATCTTCTTTGTGTTTGGACACTAGTAATAACTTCAGTATACATGTATTTAATGTTTCATATAAGCAATATCAACATCTTTCTATTCTATAACTCTATAAAGTACTTCTCTTAGAATCTCATCATAAGCTTTTTCTAAATCAACAAAAATCATATGTACATCCTCCTTACTCTCTTTGTATTTTTCCATCAAACTTCTCAATAAATATATTGCTTTCATGGTAGATTTGTCCATAATGAATCTAAACTGATTTTGAAAAAAAATTGTATCACATTATAACTTATGTTCAATTACTCTCTCCCATAACTTCAATGTATAACACATTTACTCAATTCTTCTATGATCTTGTGCATCCTCTTTATTCTAAAAAAAAAACAATAGACTTTCTTTATTCATCAACCACCTTTTTAATAAAATAATATTAAAAGGCTTAGTGAGTCAAGAAATTCTCAAATCTTTTAAATATTTACACACTTCTATTGGAATATCACAGGTCCTATCGCTTTTCTACACTTCATTTTTTTTTAACATTCTCAATTTTTTTTACTAATGTGATGGTAGAAATAAAATATTTTTTTTTAATTTTCATTGACAATATTAATATCACTAAAATTGATCACTTTTCACTATCTTCATTTTAAAGTTTATCAAAATATCTCATTTTCATATGTTGAATATTCTACTGTAAGAAAAATACTTTTTGATTTTTTATTATTAATAGATTTGAACTGTTATCTTTGTTTTACTAGTTTATATGTGTATGTTCCATGCTCTTTAATTTATAATATATTATAAAAATCACTAAAAAAAATAAAATTTTTAGCATCACAAATTATTTCCTTAGACTCTCTACAGTCCACTATATATATTTTATATTTCTCCGAACATTTACATCTAAACTAATCATTATAACAATTTTTTTTTTTTTGCATTTTCTTGCACATTATTATTCCACAATCAATTATTCTTATTCATAAGAGTTTTTTCTTTTAATTCTTCAAGCACATCATTTGCAACTTCTTTTGTAGTACTCATTATTTTATCTCACACGGTATTAACTTCTTCATAATATTTCGAATCTTAAGATCTTGAAATTTACTCATAAAAATAATTTGATTTATATTTTTTAAGTACTCTTCATAATTCTATGATAATGTTTTATTATATTTTTTGTCTTTCAACCGTTCTTTTTAAAATTAAAAATAAATAATCAATGTTGGATATTTAAATATTAACTTGGAATGACCTTACTATCTTGACAATTTTGATGATTTCTATTTTCTCATAAAAAATCAATTTATGTTTATTAAATTCATTCTTATAAGTGATAATATTTTTATATATATTTTTAAAATAAAGTTCTAGCAATAAAAAAATCATTAGTTGAAGCAAAATCCAATATGGTTTTACCTTTTTCTATTAAACACTCCAAAATCTCATCTACCATGAATACTTCTAAAATTTTTTACCATTCCACTAATATGTTCATTTAAGTCAAATAAAAATTTTCTTCAAGAGGTACTTTGATTAATTCTTCTAGATCATTTCAAAAAATTTATTTTGAATATATGTCCATACATACCTGTTGAGTTTTAGCACTTATGACATTAAGAATCATATTATCAATAATAATCTTTTGAGCTATAATTTTATCTTCAATTATATTAATTCTTACAACATTATCTTTCATTTTATCCATAATTAGTTCTACACCATTTCTTTTAGGATTTCTACATGAATATCAAAGTTCAAAATCTAAGCTATTAATCTCTTTAGTTTTTTGAATGCATAAGTTGTTTATCTTCCTATAATTCACAATATTTACTAATTATATTGATTTAACTGTGATAGTACGTATATTTCAAGTTTCTATCATAATATTTGATTCATGGATTTTTTTTTTGCCCAACATCCGTCTATAATATGAGAGCATTTGATTATTTAACACTACACATGGTCGCGGTGCAATAACTCTTGCGCAAATTTCATTTTATCCAAGCTATACAACTTGTTGCTCTCTATGCATTGACACAATAATTTAAAAGATTCATGTCATAATTTTTCAACATTTTTTTATTGCTTTAATATGCACATTAAAATACATGCTACATGAAAAGTTGAAAGCACGTTATCTTTATCATACATGCCATCTTTGCCAACATGGAGAGATTAAAAAACTTTATTTACGCTGTCTTGCTTACAAGATGAAGTTGTGTGATCCACTTTGCCCATAGGGCTAAAGACCACACTGTTGGACCAACCCCAACTTCCACGCCATACATATGGCATAACTTTAAGCCCTATTTTTCATTGGTTAACTTGTAAATAAAACAATAAGTCTCATTTTTCAATCTAATAAGCCTTCAAATTNGATTATCAGGATAAGCTGCTTATCAGCAGAAGCTGGATAAGCTGCAGCTGCCCCAAACAGACCCTAAAAGAGCAGTCACTCCCCCTGCAGCTGAATGTTTAATGAAAAGAGTGTGGTCACCTTGGCTTTGATTATACCTAGATTCCTTCATGACTTTTGTAAATCTGCCAAACCATGCTCTAGGAGATTGTTTTAACCTATAAATCGCTTTTTTCAGCTTGCACACCTTGTTACCTGTGTCCCTTTCAACTCCCGAAGGAATGTTCATGTATATTTCTTCATTTAGGTCACCATGAAGGAAAGCATTCTTTACATCATACTGTAGCAGTTGCAAATTGAAGTGAGCGGCCAATGATAACAGGATTACCACAGTGTTCATTTTTGCAACTGGAGCAAAGGTTTCCTGATAATCCACCCCGTAAGTCTGAGTGTGCTCTTTGGCTACTAACCTTGCTTTATATCTTTCAAGGGATCCATCAGCCTTGTACTTTAATGTAAAAATCCACTTGCAATCAACAATATTTTTTTCCTTTGGTTTATCAACAATCTCCCATGTTTTATTCTTTTCTAAAGCACTCATTTCCTCTTTCATAGCGTTTCTCCATTCCTTTTTTTGTCAATGCCTCAGACACATTGTTAGGAATGAGAGTGTTCAAACTCACAATGAATCTTTTGTGGGCTGGTGATAGGTGTTTGAGAGATACATAGTGAGATAGTGGATAGAGTGGATTGGATTCTTGGACTTGTGTCAGTTCAGGAACGCCTTTTCTCCTTGAATACACCCGAGGAAATCTTGGGAAATCGTGAGTGACACTAGTTGGAGTAGGAGATGATAAGAGTTCAGGATCAGCTGACTCAAATGTGATTGGTTCAGAGGACTCGGGATCAGTTGGAACAGGAGGAGAGTTTGATTCAGGTTCAACAACACGGGTTGACACATGTGGAAGGTCAAAGGTTTTAAGTGGTTCAAAGGACTCACAAGTACTATCTTCCATCTTGGAAATCTCCCCCTGNAAAGCAAATGGTTGAGAGTTCTATAGCTGAAGATGATTCAAAATGTGTTCCGGAGTACAATGAATTGTCTATTGATACAGAAGAAGCTATTGGTATGTATATATGTGTGTGTGTGTGTGTGTGTGTGTGTGTATANGCCCTATTGTGTGATAGAAAAGTACCTCTTCGACTTGAAGAAAAATTTTATAAGATGGTGGCAAGACCTGCAATGCTCTATGACGCAAAATGACGTTCTTTAAAAGAGAAGCATAAAACAAAGCTAAGTGTCGTTGAGATGAAAATGCTTAGGTGGATGAAAGGCTTGACAGTTAGAGACAATGTGAAATGAATAAATATGTGTAGCTCCACTGGTAACAAGATTAGAGAGAGTCGTCTTAGATGGTTTCGACACTTTAAATCTCGACCATCTAATGTTCCAGTTAGGAGAGTAGATGTTTTAGATTCGACTGATGTTAAGAAAGGCAGAGGTAGACCGTCTAATGTTCCAATTAGGAGAATATTGTCTATACCAAACTAACCCTCTATTAATTCATCAGCGATAATAAGAATTCATATCTGAGATAGCTTATCTTATTTTACTCGATCAATTTTTATTATTTTGTTATTTCCCTCATGCACTCTTATTACCACCATCATTATTTTTGCCATTCAGACAACTACACAAAAAAAATGCCTCGACTTAAAGCAAGGAGATTTCACATCCTAAATTCAGCCAATTGTGATTTTACGTGTCCAATCAATTGCCAATCAAGCTTCTGAAATTCATTTCCACTACCAAATGTCAATACACTTTTTTCATAGTCGAGCCATTATAAAACACATAATAGCACTGAAGTTATCCTGTAAGAGTTTCTCAAAAGAAAAAAAAAAGTCTAATTAGCACATGTTTAGATACATAAAATTCAGTTTCAGAATAAATATATCTTTCACGCAAATGTAAAGTCACAAATATCTCCAGCACAATCAAGAAAATGTTTTTAATTAAACAGGAAAGTTTATATAACAATTTAACAAGCATATGCTATTACTGTATTAAATGCTAAACACGAATGGCTCCAAAGGAAATCCCTTCATTGTGTAATCATTTGCGCTTATATTGCGTGGTTTCAAACCGCCGAATCGCGGCATTTGGGGAGGCGTCCAAGCTACGGCGCGTCACGTTTTCGATAAAACGTAGGTTGTGGGTTCGACCCCGCGCACCGCATATCTTTGTGTTATTTTTACCGAGGTGCTACCCGGCTTCGCGTATCGTTCTACCCCAGCTTCGCATCTTCTACCCTAAACTGCTCCAGAGCTCTCGCGCTTTCCCTTGTGCCCCGCTCGTCCTCGTATGGCATTTGTCCGTCTTCTTTAACTTCATTCTCTGACACCTGTGAGGAGGGTTTCCAGACGTTTGCTTCTTCTTCTGGTATTCTATATCACTTACATTTTCTTGGTGAATTTGTTATGTTAGCCGCATTGGTATGCACAGAGTTTCTTCGTGAATTTGTTTGATGGGTTTCTTGTATTTTCTGCGTAGCACCCATTTTTTGAGATTTTATGGTTTTTTGAGATTTTTTATATTTATAATTGGGCCAGTTTCGGTTGTTGATCCTATTTGATGTTTTAGTTGGAATTTGGTGATGGTTGAGTGAGAATTTGATATTTGAGTGAGAATTTGAGAAGCAGAGGAGGCCTTATTGGGGGTTGATTTCGGCTGTTGTTTCGGTTTTTTGCACCTATTAATGATTTTGTTATTGGTATGATGGGGATTTCTTTTTTGGGTGTTGTTTTTATGGTAGGGTTTGCATCTGTGAATGGTTTTGTTTTTGGTGTGGTGGGATTTTGGCCGCTGTTTCAGAATTTGAGAAGAAGAGCAGGTTTTGGATTTGTTTTTGAGTTAGAATGAAGTGTTATGATCAGCTACAATCTTGTTGGGAGGTCTGCTGACAAATGTGAATGGTTTTATTTTTTAGTTGAAATTTGGTGTTGGATTTGAAGAACTTTAAGCATGAGAGGAGGCTTGTTGTGTTGTGTAGTGTTGTTGTGATGTGGTGGTTTGTTGTCGTCTGTATGTATTTGCCTGAATCATAAGATCGTAATAATTTTTAATTGCAGAAGTTGCACTCTTCATATCATAAAAATAGAAGAGAAGTTGAAAATATTCTTAAAATGAATGGAAGAAGCCATGGGTAAGCAATAAGCAAGTACATCTAAATTGAAGTTACATTCAAACAGTAAATGACACTTTGTCATATCCTTAGAGCAACTAAATTTGCAGATTGTTATAATGTGTTTATTGCAAAAAAAAAGGATATCAATTGTTTTTAAGCCATTCATTAAACATAACCTAGCAAATACTGAGAACCTTAAGGCATAATGTTTGTGCCAAATATAAAAATGACAATCCAATTTTTATTATCTAGAATAGAATATATTTAGGAATCTTCATAATTAGGATTAAAGGAACCGTTCTATAAAATGGAGGTTTTCTTGTATAGAGATAAATCTTGTTTTAATGATATTCACAGTTGTAGTTTTGCTGAGAACATTAAGTTTTCCTTCTTNNNNGAACATTCCCTTGAAAGAGTAAGGCTCGGGTGGTGTTGAGTAAATGCCCATTCTTTCTTTCAGCTACCCCATTTTGTTGGGGTGTGTCCACACATGATGAGCCATGGATAATCCCCTGTGATTGAAAATAAGGTGAAAGAATTTGATTGAAGTAATCTCTAGCATTGTCTGTTCTAAAGCTTTTTATTTTGACCCAAACTGATTTTGAACCATTGAGTGGAAGTTAGGTATAACTGTGCTAACATTAGATTTTTGTTTAAGAAAGAAGAGCCATGTAACCCGGGTGCAATCATCAATTAAGGATACAAACCAACGAGCCCCAGAAAACATTAGGAAGTGGAAGGACCCCATATGTCACTATGAATCAGATGAAAAGGATGAGAACTTCTTTTATTGCAAATAGGAAAAGATACACGAGTATGTTTTGTCAACTCACAAATGTCACAATGAAACTCAGAGATATTTAATTCTTGGAATAAATTAGGAAACATTATATTTAGAACCCTAAAAGAGGGATGACCAAGACGTAAGTGATATAGCCAAAAGACATCTTTGTTTGAGGAACTAAGGAAAGATGAGGACAAATTGCTCCTGGTTTTCTGGGATGGTTTAAGGTGGTAAAGACCGCTCCTTTCCTTAACAAGTCCAATCCTCCTCCTCGAGTCCTGTTCCTGAAAAACACAATAAGAAGGGAAAAAAATAGCATAACATTTGAGATCATGAGTCAATTTTTGAATGGACACAAGGCTTGTTGACAGTTTGGGTACATGGAGAACGTTTTTCAGGATAAGGCTAGGTGTGATATGTATATCACCAATCCCTGCAACGGTAGCTAAAGTGCCATTGGCCATGATAATTTTTTTATTACTTGGACAGGGGGTATAGGAATGGAAGAGTTGAGATGTGGGGGTCATATGGTCATTAGCACCGGAGTCAATGATCCAAGAGTTGGTATATAATTTGTCTAAGACATTCATGCAAACAGTTTTACCTGAAAGAGCTATCGAACCTGCTCCAGAAGGCTTCTCAAGAGATCCCAATAACTTTCTCAATTTCTCAATTTTTTCATCGCTGAATCTCCCTATTGTTGATTTTTCCTCCATATTGGGTTGCTCTGCCATATGCGCTCGAGGACTTTGTTTCTCCCCACGGTTGCCCCATTCTCGGCTTGGAGGTTTACCATTTAACTTCCAACACTTCTCCCTTATATGCCTCGGTTTCTTGCAATAAGTACATCAAAGATTGTCTTTGTTCTCCTTCCTTTGGTTATCGTTCTTTGACTTCTCCTGATTTGTGTTTACTGCTAAGGCTGACCCGTCCATAGTATGTGGTTCTAGCATGACACTCCTCTGACTTTCTTCTGCTCGGATTAATGAGATTGTCTCTTCTAGAGACGGTGTATCCTCATTATCGAGGATTTGAATTCTAACATGATCAAATTCAGGATTCAATCCTGCCAAAAAATCATATATCCGATCCTTCTCAATGAACTTCTTCAAGGTGACAGCATCATCAGGGCATTTCATCTCAATTACACGATAGTGATCCAGTTCCTGCCACAGATTCTGCTATAGAGTTGCATACTCTGTGACATATTTGTCTCCTTGTTTGGTTGCTCCGGCTTTTTCCTTGATTTCATACACAAGGGCAACATCGCGGGCTTTCGAGTATGTGCGGTTANGGAGATAGTGGTTTCGGACATTGACATGGTGGAGAAGAAAAATTTGCAGCAATTAAGGCTAGAATAAACCTGTAGAGGTAAAAGAATCGCAACAATTAAGGCAGAAAAAAAAATCCAAACAGCGACAAAATCACGAGATATGCGTCACAGGATTGCAGCGGCAAACAACGGAAAAAAGATCGCCAGCTCTGCAGCGTCCACACAGCGACAACCAGCGCAAATTACTTCAGCGGCAAAGGACGATACAACGTGCTGCTCCTCTCGAACGAAGCGGAAAGGAGAAGTCGGAGAAGTCAGATATCCTGTAGTTCGCAGAAGTCGGAGGAGTCGGAGAAGCGCAGATCGCAGATCGCAGAGAAGCGCAGATCGCAGAGGAGGCGAAGAAGCGCAGATCGCAGAGGAGGCGAAGAAGCGCAGATCGCAGAGAAGGAGGTCGAAGCAGCCCGTGCTCAGAGGGAATAAGCGCGCGGAAGCGAAGAAGCGCGCGCACAGAAGAAGCGTGCGGAAACGGCCGCGGGCCTTCGGAAGAAGCGCGCAGAAGCGGCAGCTAATCGGAAGAAACACAAAAGATCAGCGCGTCGTAGAGAACCGACACAGGCGATGTCCTCTAGGCTCTGATACCATATGGAAAAACCAAATAAAAATTTGTATTTCTCTTTTTTCCTTTGAATTGATCATACAAGGTATTATATAGGAGATTAAAATGAGAAAAACTAGGAAACTATTTAACTAATTCCCTTAATTTAAGGGATTAAAAATTTATTCTAATTCCCTTAATTTAAGGGATTTACCAATTAATTATAATTTCCTTAATTAAGAAAATTAGAATTAATTCTCACAACTTTATTTTCATCTTAGTCACATCTCGACAAATAAGAATGCAAAAATATATGTACATGCACGCACCACACCACCACACACTCCACCACACCTCTACACCTCCATGCACCTAGCAAACCACAACAACACATCCACAGACCACACCACCACACACCACCACACCTTCACACACTTCACCACACCTCCACCCCTCCACACACCCCCCACACCACCCACAACATCACACACACTACCACACCTCCAACATCAACACACACCAAACCTCCCTAAACCCTCCACACACCCAATAGCACATCCATACACCACACCGCCACACCACACATTAGCGGCTTAACCACAACTCCACACAACACACAACACAACACACAACACACCACCACTCCATCACACCACCACACCACATACACCACACACAACACATAACACACCACCACACCACCACGCCACAGACACCACACACCATCACACACACCACAATAGCACATCCACACACACCACAACACCACCACACCTCCATAAGCCCTCCACATACCCAACCACGATAGCACATCCACACCACACCACATCAAACCACCACTCCACAGCATCACGACACACCACAACTCAATATCCATCTGTTAGTGTTGTAATTCATTAAAAAAAGAAGGAAAACTTAATGTTCTCAGCAAAACTACAACTGTGAATATCATTAAAACAATATTTATCTCTATACAAGACAACCTCCATTTTATAGAACGGTTCCTTTAATCTTAATTATGAAGATTCCTAAATATATTCTATCTTAGATAATAAAAAATGGATTGTCATTTTTATATTTGGCACAAACATTATGCCTTAAGGTTCTCAGTATTTGCTGGGTTATGTTTAATGAATGGCTTAAAAACAATTGATATCCTTTTCTTTTGCAATATACACATTATAACAATCTGCAAATTTAGTTGCTCTAAGGATGTGACAAAGTGTCATTTACTGTTTGAATGTAACTTCAATTTGGATATACTTGCTTATTGCTTACCGATGGCTTCTTCCATACATTTTAAGAATATTTTCAACTTCTCTTCTATTTTCATGATATGAAGAGTGCAACTTCTGCAATTAAAAATTATTTCAATCTTATGATTTTAGCAAATACATACAGACCACAACAACGCAACACAACAACACAACACAACACAACAGGCCTCCTCTCATGCTTAAAATTCTTCAAATCCAACACCAAATNCCCCCCCCACAACATCACACACACGACCACACCTCCAACATCAACACACACCACACCTCCCTAAACCCTCCACACACCCAATAGCACATCCATACACCACGCCGCCACACCACACATTAGCGGCTTAACCACAACTCCACATAACACACAGCACACAGCACACAGCACACCACCACACCACCACACCACCACACCACCACACCACATACACCACACACAACACACAACACACCACCACACCAGCACGCCATAGACACCACACACCATCACACACCCCACAACAGCACATCCACACACACCACAACACCACCACACCTCCATAAGCCCTCCACATACCCAACCACGATAGCACATCCACACCACACCACAACAAACCACCACTCCACAACATCACGACACACCACAACTCAATATCCATATGTTAGTGTTGTAATTCATTAAAAAAGAAGAAGGAAAACTTAATGTTCTCAGCAAAACTACAACTGTGAATATCATTAAAACAAGATTTATCTCTATACAAGAAAACCTCCATTTTATAGAACGGTTCCTTTAATCCTAATTATGAAGATTCCTAAATATATTCTATTCTAGATAATAAAAATTGGATTGTCATTTTTATATTTGGCACAAACATTATGCCTTAAGGTTCTCAGTATTTGCTAGGTTATGTTTAATGAATGGCTTAAAAACAATTGATATCCTTTTTTTTTGCAATAAACACATTATAACAATCTGCAAATTTAGTTGCTCTAAGGATATGACAAAGTGTCATTTACTGTTTGAATGTAACTTCAATTTAGATGTACTTGCTTATTGCTTACCCATGGCTTCTTCCATTCATTTTAAGAATATTTTCAACTTCTCTTCTATTTTTATGATATGAAGAGTGCAACTTCTGCAATTAAAAATTATTACGATCTTATGATTCAGGCAAATACATACAGACGACAACAAACCACCACATCACAACAACACTACACAACACAACAAGCCTCCTCTCATGCTTAAAGTTCTTCAAATCCAACACCAAATTTCAACTAAAAAATAAAACCATTCACATTTGTCAGCAGACCTCCCAACAAGATTGTAGCTGATCATAACACTTCATTCTAACTCAAAAACAAATCCAAAACCTGCTCTTCTTCTCAAATTCTGAAACAGCGGCCAAAATCCCACCACACNATCCAACACCAAATTTCAACTAAAAAATAAAACCATTCACATTTGTCAGCAGGCCTCCCAACAAGATTGTAGTTGATCATAACGCTTCATTCTAACTCAAAAACAAATCCAAAACCTGCTCATCTTCTCAAATTCTGAAACAACGGCCAAAACCCCACCACACCAAAAACAAAACCATTCACAGATGCAAATCCTACCATAAAAACAACACCCAAAAATGAAATCCCCATCATACCAATAACAAAATCATTAATAGGTGCAAAAAACCGAAACAACAGCCGAAATCAACCCCCAATAAGGCCTCCTCTGCTTCTCAAATTCTCACTCAAATATCAAATTCTCACTCAACCATCACTAAAATTCCAACTGAAACATCAAATAGGATCAACAACCGAAACTAACCCAATTATAAATATAAAAATCTCAAAAAACCATAAAATCTCAAAAAATGGGTGCTACGCAAAAAATACAAGAAACCCATCAAGCTAATTCACGAAGAAACTCTGTGCAAACCAATGCGGTTAACATAACAAATTCACCAAGAAAATGTAAGGGATATAGCATACCAGAAGAAGAAGCGAACTTCTGGAAACCCTCCTCACTGGTGTCAGAGAATGAAGTTAAAGAAGACGGACAAATGCAGTACTCGGACGAGCGGGGCACAAGAGAAAGCGCGAGAGCTCCGGAGCAGGTTAGGGTAGAAGATGCGAAGCTGGGGTAGAACGATACGCGAAGCCGGGTAGCACCTCCGTAAAAATAACACAAAGATATGTGGGGTGCGGGGTTGAACCCGCAACCTACGTTTTATCGAAAACGCGACGCGCCGTAGCTTGGAAGCCTCCCAAAATGCCGCGATTCGGCGGTTTGAAACCACGCAATATAAGCGCAAATGATAACACAATGAAGGGATTTTTTTTGGAGCCATTCATGTTTAGCATTTAATACAGTAATAGCATATGCTTGTTAAATTGTTATATAAACTTTCCTGTTTAATTAAAAACATTTTCTTGATTGTGCTGGAGATATTTGTGACTTTACATTTGCGTGAAAGATATATTTATTCTGAAACTGAATTTTATGTATCTAAACATATGTGCTAATTAGACTTTTTTTTCTTTTGAAAAACTCTCTTCTACAGGATAACTTGAGTGCTATTATGTGTTTTATAATGGCTCAACTATGAAAAAAGTGTATTAACATTTGGTAGTGGAAATGAATTTCAGAAGCTTGATTGGCAATTGATTGGACACGTAAAATCACAGTTGGCTGAATTTAGGATGTGAAATCTACTTGCTTTATGTCGAGGCATTTTTTTTGTGTAGTTGTCTGAATGGCGAAAATAATGATGGTGGTAATCAGAGTGCATGAGGGAAATAACAAAATATTAAAAATTGATCGAGTAAAATGAGATAAGCTATCTCAGAGATGAATTCTTATCATCGCTGACGAATTAATAGAGGGTTAGTTTGGTATAGACAATATTCTCCTGCTGGGAAGTGTTTTATTTTTATAGTTTATCGAAAGGGTAGATCTTTGAGATGATAAGTTTGCTCATGTAATTAATAGATAAATACATTACTGCCTAGGTTTCCTTTACCAAGAGATGACAATTTTTGCTGCGCATTTGCAAGATGATTATGCATTAGGTACACCGCTCACTAGTCCTAATTTTGTTTTTTTGGATTCATTCAAATTAAAAGGGTGATCTTTCATCCTTATTAATAATTTTAGGAATTTTTTCATGGAAAATAACGGTATTATCTTTTAGCATTTAGATCCATGAAGTTCCAACATTTTTTATTTCAACTTATAAATAAAATGATTAGAGTTAATTTGAAGCATAAAGCTCAACCCTAAGATTATGGAGCATTAATAAAAGCTAATCGTAACAATACAAGGAAGGAAATACAACAACAAGCCTTTATCCCACTAAGTGAGGTTGGCTACATGAATTATTTTTCTCCATTGCATTCTATTGAGTGTCATATCTTCATTTAATTTTAATATTTTAAGATCATTTTTTATACAGTATGCCCAAGATTTTTTAGGTCTACCTTTGCCTTTCTTAACATCAGTCGAATCTAAAACATCTACTCTCCTAACTGGAACATTAGATAGTCGAGATTTAAAGTGGCAAAACCATCTAAGACGACTCTCTTTAATCTTATTTACCACTGGAGCTACACACATTTATTCATTTCACATTGTCTCTAACTGTCAAGCCACTCATCCACCTAAGCATTTTCATCCCAACGACACTTGACTTTGTTTTATGCTTCTCTTTTAAAGAATGTCATTTTGCGTCATGGAGCATTGCAGGTTTTGCCACCATCTTATAAAAATTTCCTTTAAGTCGAAGAGGTACTTTTCTATCACACAATAGGGCTGATGCATTCCTCCACTTCAACCAACCAACTTAAATTCTACTAATAACATCCCCATCTATATCACCATCGCTTCAAACAATAGACCCAAGATATCTAAAAGTTTACACCTTTTAATGATTTGATCACCCATTGTTATAACTCTGCCATTAGAGCTATCACTACTAAAATTACATTCCATATATTTAGTTTTAGATCTACTCAAACAAAGGCTTTTAGACTTCAATGTTGACTTCCATAAATCAAGTTTTTTCTAAACCCTTTCTTTATTCTTATCCACAAGAAGGATATCGTCAACAAAAAGTATGCACCAAGGTACATCCTTCTGTAAATGTCCAGTAAGAGCATCCATAACTAGAACAAAAAGATCTGGGCTTAAAATCGATCTTTGATGTAATCCAAATGAAATAGAAAAATACTTGGTCAATCCATCTTTTGTTCCAACACAAGTACCAACTCTAGTATATATATCTTTAATGACTTGAATATAAGTCATATCAACACCTTTCTTCTTTAAAACTCTGCAAAGGACCTCTCTTGGAACCTTATCATAAGCTTTTTCTAAATCAATAAAAATCATATGTAGATTCTCCTTAGTCTCTTGTATTTCTTCATCAAATCTCTCAATAAATATATAGCTTCCATTGTAGACAGACCCGACATAAATTCAAATTGATTATGAGAAATATTTATATCACGTCTTAACCTATATTTAATTACCCTCTCCCATAATTTTAAACTATAGACACATCAACTTAATTCCTCTATTATTTGCACACTCTTTTGCATCCCTTTTGTTCTTAAAATTGGGGACCAAAATACTTTTCTTCCACTCACTCATCTTTTGAGTTTTTAAAATAATATTAAGAGTTTAGTGATCTAAGAAACTCCCAAATCTCCAAAATATTTCCACATTTCAATTGAGATATTATCAGATCCTATTGATTTTCCACATTTGGTTTTCTTTAAAGTCTCATCAACTTTTTTTTACTAATGCGATGATAAATTCAATATTTTATTTTTATTAATGATATTAAGATTATTAAGATTGATTATATTTTCAAAAATTTTATTGAAAAATTTATCAAAATAATTCACCAACCTATGTTGAATATCTTTCTCTAAGAAAAACACTTTTTGATTTTTCATCTTAATACACTTGCATTAAATCTTTACGTTTTATTTCTCTTTGTTTGACTAGTTTATACATTTATTTTTCACCTTTTTTAGTATCTAATCCATTATAAAGATCACTAAAAGCAGAATTTTAAACATCTCCTAATGTTCTCTTAGACACCTTACGGGCAACCTTATTATTTTTCCTTGTTCTCTAAGTTTTTATATGTAAGTCAATTTTTATAATGCAACTTTTTATATTTTATCATTTCTTACACATTATTATTTCACCACTAACTATTTTAATTTATAAAAAAAAATTCATTTTAATTCTCTAAGTACATCTTTTGACACTTGTTTAATAGTGTTTGTAACTTTGTCCCATATAGAATTAGCTTCTTTATGAATATCTGAAATCTAGAAATCTTGAAGTTTTGGTATAAAAATATTTTTATTTGTCTTTTAGGTGTCTCTATCTCATTTTATGACAATGTTTCATTGTATTCTTTATCTCACAACTCATCATTTTAAAACCTAAAACTAATAATCGATGTTATGTACTTAAATTTTCACTTGGAATGATCTTACAAACTTTACATTTTTGACATTATCTGTCTCATAAGAAAATAATCAATGTCTTTTATTAGATTCATTCTTATAAGTAATGATATATTCATATTTTCTTAAATAAAGTATTAGTAATAACAAAATGACATGCTAAAATAAAATCTAATATGATTCTAAATTCTTCATCAATCACTCTAAAACCGTAGCCACCATAAATATTTCTAAAATTTTCTATCACTCTACCAACTTCTCCATTTAAATCTCCTCCATTAAAATTTTTTCTTTAAGAGTTATCATTTATATTAACTCTTCTTGGTCATTCTAGATTTTTTTCGAACTTATATCTAAACCTATTTGAGGAGTATGAACACTTATAATATTAAAAATCTTACTTTCTACTACAATTTTTAGGGCTATAATGCTATGTCTAATTTGATGAATTTTTACAATAAAATTCTTGTATTTAATTACACTAACGCTATTTCTAGTGTAACTCTTACCTGAATGCCAAAGTTTAAAGCCTAATCTATCAATCTCCTTAGCCTTTTTTTCAACCCATGTACTTTCTTGAATACATAAGTTGTTTGTCTTTCTATGAACCATAATATCCACTAATTTCATTAATTTACTTGTGAGAGCACATATATTTTTAAGATCCTATCCTAATATTAATTTCATGAACTAACTTGTTTACTCGGATACGCTCATAATGTGAGAACTCTTCTTTAGTTGACACTACTCCCAGGGACCGGTGTTGCTGCTTTTGCACACTTTTCACTGTATTCAGACCATACAACGCGTCGCATCCAAGGCGCCCTAAAGAAAAAAATGTTATTTTATGGTTTATGCTTATTATAGTTATTCCATTATACAAGAAATTTTTTTTTTTGTTTTCAATATAAAAGTCAAATGTTTTTAAAAGATTGTCCAGCAACGAGGCTATTGTTTCTGTTACTTCTGTCATCTGTTCTGATTTTTGACAAGTCTTCACTGGTTGTTGGGAAAATTGTCTCTTCAATTATATACGGGAATGAATGTCATCCAATCATTCATTTTTGCGCTAAATGTTTTATCAGAATCTCCCTTTTTGAAGCTTTATTGATATAAATTATAATAGATAACAAGGTACATGCAAATTCAAATAATTTACCTTTTGTTGAAGCGACAATGCTTGTATTTCCTAGTTTGTTTTATTCATTTCGTGATTATTTGCTGCCATGTTTAGAAGAACAATATTTCAAAAGCTATATATGTAATGAAAATTTAGTTGGCCTCGAGTTTTTTTACCATTTTGTGTTTTACAGGAACTGGAAAAAGTAAAACCTGTGATTTTAGCTGGTGACCTGAACTGTGCTCATGAAGAGATTGACATCTATGATCCTGCGGTATGTATCTGATATTGCCGTTGTATGGTATTTGATCAATTTTTAACAACAGTGGCTTCGTTCAATAATGCTGTGCTGTGCTATATGAATTAAAGTCACCAACACTACCATAGATAAGGTCTGTTTGCTCTGCAAGCGCACAGCTAATGAACAGCCTTTGAAAAATTTCATGTTCAATAGGATTTTCCTTTCCATGTTTACCAATCAAACCAAAATAATAAGATACCATAAAAAAAAGTACTACAGAGAAGCATTATATTTTGAAGTCTTAGCTTGTTTTGTGATTAGTTTGTTTTTGGTTAGAATACTACTGCCATCTATGTTGGATTTTTAGGAAGATTTTATTTTTAGTATTTTCTATTATTAGTATTTTCTATTTTTAGAATTTAGATTATTGGTATGTCATAATTTCTATTTTTTTCTTTTATCCTGGGGAGTTATGACTGATATTATTATTTTTCTAATGAGGGAGCCACCCCTTCTATTTATTTTGTAATTATTTTTTTATGACATTGAAGTGGAATATTTTCCCCTCCTAAAACTTACATGTTATCAAACCAGACTTTCGTCTTCGAAACAACAATTTAATCTCGTTGATCGTCTGAGAGTTCTATTGTTTCTCTCTCGCCCTTCCTGAGTTCGCCCAATACCACGTTTTTGTGACTTACCCCTTGCAAGAAAGTCTTGATTAGAACTATTTGGGATGGCAAGGACTAGATCGCTGCGTTCAGAGATCCCTCATGATACAATCATGATTAGAGGTTTGGAAGACAACGACTTGATTGCGGGGTTCAGAGACCCCTCGTGATACGGTCGCCATTAGAGCCAACTAGGAACGCAATGAACGTTCAGGGACCCAACGTCACCTGATTCACAGGTCAATCCCATATTTGAATTAGGGCGTGTTTGTTTTTTTCCCTCGAGGTAGCCACTACACATGTGTTGCTCTTCTCAGATTCTGAGGATGTCACAAATCATCAGTGGTGACAAAAGTTCAAATAAATTCTACTACATCAACTGGTTTCATTAATTCTGAAAACACCTTATCTCACTATATAGTTGCTCTCATGGTTGTATCGGCTGAATATTTTTTTCAAAATTTATCACCTTACCAAATATTTTTCTCAAAACTTATCACCTTACCTCACAATTATATCGAGTGCGCTCAATCTATAAAATTGGCTTTCGACGGGAGAGGTAAAATTTGGTATTTAACTAGAGAAATCTCAAAAGACATTGCTAACAATCTAAACATGAAAAAATGACAGGCTGAAAATTCTTTGATGATGGCATTGCTCATTGATTACATGGAATCTATCATAGTAAAGCTTCATCTATTCCTTCCCACTAGTTGAGATATCTGGGAGGTCGTTCAAGATCTCTATTCAGACTTGGAAAATTCTTCACAAACTTGAATTGAAAACTCAACTTTGGAAATCCAAACAAAATGAGCATGATGTTACTATGTATTACAATGAGTTGATAACATATGGCAAGAGCTTGATCAAGTTATGATGACATTTGAGAGAATTCAAATGCTTATGCTTGCAATAAGAATATAGAGAAAAACGATCCGGTCTACTTGCTCTTAATCGGCCTTAATCAGACTATAAATAAATTCTAAGGTCGAAGTGTTGGTAGGAAATCTCTACCATTGATTTGAGATTTTTTTCTCAAGTTAGACATGAAGAGTCAATTATCTGGGAGTTTGGGGGAGTGCGGGGGGCCTAGCCGCACAGGAACCGGTTAATTCCGGGCATCTAAGTGGTTAACCAACCCTTCTAGGCGTGGAAATGCAACCCAATGGGTGTGAGACCCACTCTTAGTTATCCTAGGGTTATTTATATGTTTTCATTTGTGTCTAGGGTTGTTTTTCGTGTGTTTGTTTTCGCACACATATTAGCGTCTCTATTTTTTCTTTTAGGTAATATTCAAAGGTTTGTGCGGTGTTCCAACTTTATCTCACTATCGTGGTGATGATTATCCTTCCTCTACCCATCCACATCCTTGCCGCATTACTCCTCGCCTCCCTTCGTGAAGTTGCCCAAAACAATTATTCCTCTGTTGTTTTTATGTACTTATAACTTGTACCATCACCTTCTCCTTCCACCCTTACTGTTGTAATCCCCAAACCGCCTGTATCCTCAACGCCATCAGTCACAACCTCCCTTTTCTTGCTGTTGCCGCCCCGGGACAGTGAGGTTTTGCTGTACCTGCTACTTCAATCCCAACTGCCTGCCGTTGCCGGCCTGGACAACCAACCTCTTTGCCGCCTAGATGTTTCTCACCTCTTCTGGCTCTTGTCGCTTGCCCAAACCACTACATGTTGTGTATCTCTTTTCCCATTTGTTGCTGTCACTTTCCAAACCCACCTAACCGACACCCCTCCACCCTGGATGCCCCATCTGTTATCATTTCTTGGGTCTGTTGCATTCTCAGACGTTTGTTTGTTTTGTTGTAAATTTCTAGTTGAGATCAACAATAATATTTGTTTGTCATTGTTGTTTGGGTTAACTGCGATATCATTTGGTATCAGAGCTAGTCTAATTTTGGTCCTATTTTAGGGTTACCAAAATCAGCCACCAATTTTTTTCCCTACTCTAAACCACCCCTTTCAACCCCTCCAAACCTAAACCCTAGCCATGACACCGAGGAGAGAAGTGTCGGAAGCCAATCGGGAACTTTCTATTGAGGATATGCACTGTGAAATCTTCTAACTGCAACAGAGGCTCGCTGCATTCAAGAGGATACACCCATCGCCACAAGGGTGTCATCAAATCGAAACGACGAGGTGAATTCCTTTCTAGTGATGAACCACTCAAAATATTTGAAATGGAATATAAGAGGAGAAACCGAGATCTTGAACTAAATGTGAATTTTTCGGATTTTTACTGTCGCAGGGATCTGAAAGAATGTATTGAATGACTCCAGAACGTGGAACGTGCCTTTGAATACAAGGACCAGATAAAGTGGTAAAACTAGCCACCAATAAGTTAAAGAATATTACGTTGCAGTGGTGGAAAAATTTGAAGCACTTACGCTAGCATGAGGAAAATACAAATTCACGAATCTGTTCTAAGATGAGAAGGGAGATGCAGCGAAATAAATGATTCATGTGTCATGGTTTTGGCCACATGGTATATGATTGCCCAAATAGGAGAGCAATCATTTTGACTGAATTTTGAGTAGCTGAAGAAATGGACAATGACATAAAAGAGGATGAAGCCTTCAGGGTGGAGTCTCAATTTTCAACCAACGATGAAGAGACACCTGCGATTTAAGCTGAGCTCATGAGAGACGCTCCGCCAGTATTAACATTAGTTGTTTTAGAAAGTAGTGAGTTTGAGGTAATGAGCGTTCATGCAAATTTTATGGATGTGGTGCCACAAACTATCTTGTCGCAGACAATAAGATAAGCATCAACATGATTAACATTGGTTGTTCAAGCGGGTCATAAGTTCAAGCAACTGACACTAGACACATAATAACTCCAAATAAGATAATTTCATTATTTTAATACATACAATCTAGCTCTTAAGTTGCCACTGCTAAGACACATTCGATATGTCAAAGTTGAGAAAGTTTTGAGCTAGTTATGAAAGGCTACTTAATTTAGGTATAAATTTTAGTTTAGTTCAACAACACCACCATAATCAGATGGCCATACAAGCATGGCGAATTGCAGTTTTGAAATATTTTCTTGAAGTGTTTTGTGGGAAAGAATATTTTATAGTGGGTTCTAGGTTCTTCTAGAGAAGAAGAAGAGACATCTTGTGAGTGGTTGTCATTAAGATTTGCCCAATGGGCCCTAGATTTTGTTCTAAAGTTGATTCCTCTTGAAAAAATTGTTTATAAGATACACTCAATGGAGTACGATGAGTGGGAGAAACATGTTGCATATTTAATGGCTCGAGGCTTAATTTGTGAGAAAACTCATTCGTGTGCAATTCCAGCTCTTGTTGTTCCAAAATAAGATGACTACTTATTCTATCAGAATATGCTTTGTAATGACGTGCACGATTTAGAGTTGTCTTGTGTAGACGTGAGCATATATTTTATAATGGGATATTTTGGGAAACTCAAACTTAGAGCAGATGAATCTTTCAGAATTCTCAAGAAGCTGAATGATAGCACTTACAAGATTGACTTGTTGGGAGATTTCGACGGATTTGCTAATTTCATCGTGGCTGGCCTAACTCCATACTATGAGAAGACAAAAGTTGAAGCTGCCCAATGTCCCGAAGAGACAAATGTGGGCATTTGAGGGAGTGAGAGATGTCTCGGCGCACAGTGATCTGTTCGTTCCAGGCATCTAAGGGACCGATCGCCCATTCCATGTTTGGAAGTGCAACCTAATGGGAGTCGAGCCCACTCATAGTTATCCTAGGACTATTTATGTGTTTTCGTGGTGTCGGAGGTAATTTTTCTTGTGTTTTTTTGGGACAGCCATAGGCTTCTTTATTTTCCCTTTTAGGATTATAGCCAAGAGTCCTTGTGGTGCTATGGTTGTATCTCGCTCCCAAGGTGCTCTTCTCCATCCTTCCTGTTCTCTTGATTATCCAAACAATATTATATCAGGAGAGAGTTAGTCGAGTTTTTTAACTATTAATATTTATACAATTTGAAGGTTTCTTGAACAAGAGAAAGAAGAGGAAGAAATATGAAGAAGCTTGAATGTTCTTAATTCAAAAAAAACAATAGCACCTTTTTTAAATTGCCGCCCAATACAAAACATAGAAAAAGGAAAGTGATTAATTCTCCCTAATCAATGTCCATAAATATAGCTAAAAGAAATCAAAACTTTAAAACAAAATTTAAAGAAAATAAAACTAATTCCTTAATTCTAGGCAGTCCTAAGCAAATATTCCAACACTCCTTGCCTTAGGAGCTACAAACACAAATTTTTTGCCTTAGAAATTCAAACCTGCTAACTGGAAGTGGTTTTGTGAACAAATCTGCCAACTGACCTTCAGATTTGCAATAAGTCAGAGCCACATATTTTTCTTTTTGAACTTCTCTTAGAAAAAACAAATTGATATTGAAATGCTTAGTTTTTCCATGAAACACAGGATTATGAGAAATGACAATAGCAGCTTGATTGTCAACAAAAATTTCAATACTTTCATTCTGCTCCATATTAAGATCAATTAAAATCTTTCTCAGCCATAATGCTTGATTTATAACAGTTGTTGCAACAACAAATTCTGCTTCAGCAGTAGATTGAGCTACTGTTTCTTGCTTATTCAAATTCCATGAGAAAATACTTGATCCAAGAGTAAAACAATAGCCAGAAGTACTCTTCATATCATCAATGAAACCTCCTTAGTCACTATCAGAGAAACCGATCAACTTAAATTCCTTGTAAATTTAATTCCAAAACCACTTGTACCCTTGACATATCAAATTACTCTTTTGGCTGCCCTGAGATGCAATTCACTTGCACAATGCATAAATCTGGATAAAATACTTACAGCGTTTAAAATGTCAGGACGTGTTGCTGTAAGATACATCAAACAACCAATCAAACTTCTAAAGTGTCTTTCATCAACTTTATCAGCTCCATCTTCCTTACATAGCTTCTTCTTTTGATTCATAGGAGTGCTTGTTTCCCTGCATTCTTCAAGCTTGAACTTTTTCAAAATCTCCTTGGCATATTTCTTCTGGCAAATAAAGACTTCGTGCTCGACTTGCTTGATTTCCATTCCAAGGAAAAAAGTCATCAACCCAAGATCTGTCATCTTAAACACTTTCATCATCTCTTGCTTGAAGTTTTCAACCAGGTTTACATTATTTCCTGTCAATAAAAGATCATCAACTTAAAGAGAAACTATCAATACATCATTAAATTGATGTTTGACATAAAGAGTAGCCTCAGGCAGGCTTTTTTTAAAGCCTAAGCTTAACAAATGCTCATCTATTTTGCTGTACCAAGTTCTTGGAGTTTGTTTCAATCAATAAAGAGCCTTCTTGAGAAGAAGAACTTTGTCCTCCTCTCCTTTCTTCACAAAACCTTCGGGTTGCTCAACATATATCTCTTCCTGCAAGATGTCATTTAGAAAAGCAGATTTTACATCAAGCTGATACACTCTCCAATTCATTTGAGCAGCTATAACAAGTAAAAGTCTTATGGTGTCCAAACGAGCAACTGGCGCAAAGGTATCTGAGTAGTCCACGCCAAAAACTTGAGCATATCCTTTAACCACAAGTCTTGCTTTGTACTTGTTAATTGAGCCATCAACATTAAGCTTGGTTTTGTACACCCATTTGACTCCAATTACCTTCTTGTTTTGGGTTCGACCAACCAAATCCCATGTTTTATTCTTCTCAATCATGGATAACTCTTCCATTGCAACCACCCAATTTTTATCTTTCATAGCAACTTCAAAATTTGCAGGTTCACATACAGTTATGTTGCATCTTGCATAAATGTCAGTGAGTAATCTAGTACCTCTTACAGGAGCATCTTTCACCAGTTCATTCTGCCAATTTTCTCCTTCATCCATGCTTGAAGTGGGAAGTTCGGGCTGCGGATCAGTTATGATTTTGCTGTTTTCCTTTGACTTATCCCAATTCAATTCTTCTTCTTCCATAAAGTGAACATCTCTGCTTATAACAATTTTTCCAGTTTGTGGTTGAAAAATTTTATAAGCTTTTGAAATAGTGCTATAGCCAATAAAGATGCCTGGAACTTCTCTTTTGTCTAGCTTGTCTCTCTTGTTCTTTGGAATATGAGTGAAACACAAACAACCAAACACTTTGAGAAAGCTTAGAGAAGGTTTATAACCATACCATGCCTCATAAGGTGTCTGATCTTTGACTGCTTTTGTTGGCAGCCTGTTTTGCAAATAAACCGCGGTATGAGCAGCTTCAGCCCAAAAATGTTTGGGTAGATTCTTCTCATGCAACATACATCTAGTCATTTCTAGAATGTATTTATTTTTTCTTTCACTAACTCTATTTTGTTGTGGAGTATAAGGAGTTGTTAACTGATGTTAAATGCCAGCTTCTTCACAAAATGTTTTGAAATTTTTTTACGTATACTCCTTGCCATTGTCAGACCTCAATATTTGAATTTGATTGTCACTTTGATTTTTCACAAGTTTTTTGAACTTCAAAAATACTCCAGCTACTTCTGATTTAGATTTTAAGAAAAAAATCCAACACATTCGAGTGAAATCATCAATGAACACAATATAATATCTACTACCTGCTAATGAGGGAGTTCTCTGAGGTCCACAAACATCTGTGTGAACTAACTGCAGCTTATGAGTGGCTCTCCATGCTGATTTTGGAAAGGAATTTCTGTTTTGCTTTCCAAATTGACAAGCCTTACAGAATAGTATATGATCATCGAACTCCGGAAGCCCAGTTGCCATTCCTTTTTACTTCATCTGTAATAGTCCTTGATAATGATAATGCCCGAGTCTCTTGTGCCATATCATTGAGAGACTTTCTTTGATTAGAAATGCTGATTGCTCCTCCTACATTGGATTGAGTAAAAAACTCCTCCCTGCTATCTTGATTTCAAACATCTTCTGGCCTGTAGCATTCTCTATCACACAAGCATTCTTCATGAACATCACTTTGAATCCCTTCTCTATCAATTGACCCACACTGAGCAAGTTATGATCATTGTCTGGTACATAGAGAACATCAGTGATCAATTTGGTTCCTGAACAGCTTGCAATGACTACCGTGCCCTTTCCTTTGACTTCAATATAATCATCGTTCCCAATTCTGTCCTTCTTGAACTAGGTACTCTTTAATTCCTTAAACAACTCTCTGTCATGCGTCATATGATTAGTGCAACCATTATCAATAAGCCAACTTTCACTTGTTTCATGACCCGTGAAGCAAGTTGCAACGAAAAGTTGATCTTCTTCTTCTTGATCTACCATTTTCGCTCCATCTTCTTGCTGCTGATTTTCATTCTTACAAATGACAGCTTCATGTCCCAAATGATTACACTTGCTGCACTTTGCATCCAGTCTTCTCCAACATCTAAAAGGAGGATGACCTTTCTTGCCACAATGCTGACATGGAGGAAAATCTTTCCTTACTCCAACTTTGCTTCTGTTCCCAGATGTAGAACTTTGTCCATTTGTGGCTTGAGACTTCTTGTTCTTGAATTTCCAATTCTTTTCATCTTCTTGATGCTTAACTTGTAAGGCTCCTTCAACGGCTCCTTCTTCCCTCATTGCACGCCTTTGCTCTTGTGCTTGCAAGGCACTCAAGAGTTCTGACAAAGTAATCTTTGTCAGATCCTTTGTGTTTTTTAAGGTGGTGATGGTAGGCTCAAATCTTTCAGGCACTGTTACAAGGATTTTCTAAACAATCCTTGAATCTTCCATTGAAGAACCCAATAATTTGACACGATTCGCTATGTTGAGTAGTCTGTCAAAGTATTCCTTTATATTTTCTGTCTCTTTCATCTTTTGCGACTCAAAATCACGAATTAAATTCAGCACCTGCATCCCTCGAATTCTTCCATCTCGCTCATACTCAGCTTTGAGATAATCCCAGATCTCCTTTGCTGTTTTTAATGACATAATTCGAGTGAAGATTGTGGGGGAAACTACAGAAAACAGACAGGCTTTTACCTTGGATTTCTTCGTCTTACTCTTCTTTTGTTCTTTAATCTGTGCCACGGTGGGATTTTCAGGAGGAGGAATATCGTAGTCTTCTTCCACTACTTCCCAGAGATCTAGGGCTTCCAGATAAGTCTCCATGCTTACCGCCCAAATCAAATAGTTCTCACCGTCGAACAAGGGTGGAATAATCGAGGAAAAACTGGTGTCGATCTCCTTAACAGCCGCACGCACACACAGACCCCTTAAGAAATGAGCTCTGATACCAATTGAAGGTTTCTTGAACAAGAGAAAGATGAGGAAGAAATATGAAGAAGCCTGAATGTTTTTTATTCAAAAAAAACAGCAGCACCTTTTTTAAATTGCCGCCAAATACAAAACAAAGAAAAAAGAAAGTGATTAATGCTCCCTAATCAACTTCCATAAAAATAGCTAAAAGAAATCAAAACTTTAAAACAAGATTTAAAGAAAATAAAACTAATTATTTAATCCTAGGCAGTCCTAAGCAAATATTCCAACACAATTCTATCTCATGATGTTCATAACAAAGAAGAAATATGAAAAATAACTACAACAGTGATATCGTTTGAAACTGTCTACTAGCAACACAAGATAATTCAAAAGAATGAGTTTTCGAATCTTTTGCGGTGCGCAGAATCTGCGAATCCATAAGGAAATGTTCTCACTAATTCTTTACCTCATTTTCAGTCTTCTTCATCTTCAAGTTATAAGTTTTCTAGTCTTGAATCTAAGCCTATTTTGAATTTTGAGTCTAATGAGCCTAGCCTTTCTATTGGGGAAAGATCTTGCACCCAAGATTCATTGTCTCATTATGTGTCGTGTGAATAATTTTCATACTTTTTAGCTTCACAATTGTCATTTATGGAGATTCCTAGTAGTGTGCATAATATTCTCAAAGTCCCTAAGTGGAAGGAGGCTATTTTTGATAAGATGGAAGCCTTAGAAAAAAATAGCTCGTGTGAACTAGTTCATTTACCTAGATGAAAGATAATTTGCAAGTGCAAATGGCTGTTTACAACCAAGTATAATTTTGATGATTCTTTGAAACAAAAAAATTGCTTGACTAGTTGTCAAGAGATTCACTCAGAACTATAATATTGATTATTTAGAGACATTCACTTCAGTCACAAAACTAAACTCTGTAAGAGTTTTTTTTATCACTTGCAGCTAATCTTGATTGATCTAAACAACAATTGGATATAAAGAATGTATTCCGCAATGGGGGCTTGGAAGAAGAAGTGTATATTGATGTGTCTTTGAGATATAGTGAGAAGATTGGCACAAAAATGTGTAAATTAAAAAAAAAAATTGTGCATGTTGAAGCAGTCACTGAGTGTGTGGTTTGAGAAATTTACACTATTTGTTAAAGTTCAGGGGTATATTAAGGGTAGAGAGATCATACAATATTCCTCAGACATTTAAATGATGGGAAGATAATTATATTGATTGTGTATGTGGATGATATTATTATCAACGGAAATGATGCACATGAGACGAACCATTTGATTACTTCCCTATCATTTATTTTTGAAACTAAGAACTCAGGATCTTTGAGGTATTTCTTTTGCATGGAGGTTGCTGATTGAAGAAATGAATTAGTGTTTCCCAAAAAAAAAAAATTATCATCTCTAGGAAATTGGGATGTGACCTGTAGATCTGTAGACACTCCAATTGATTTCAATCAGAAATCGGGAGATGGGAAGATAAGTGATCTAGTATGTGACGTATCGTTTCAAATACTCAAAGGAGCAGAAGAAGGGGAGAGGATGCGAGGAGTCGAGAAAACGGAAGGTACTTTTGATCTATAGATTAGAGACGAGATCGAATTACCTGTCAAGTTGATCGACACACACAAAGGAAGAAGGGCCTCAAAGCTCGATGGTTGCGCTTGCATCGAGGGAAAAGTGGATGACGACGCCGGAGGCTTCTAGTGCAAAGGTCGAGCGGCTTTGCGATGCAACTAAGAGTGGTGCCCTGGTCAATTAAAGGAAGGAGTAGCTCTGTTGGCGGGTTCGACTAAAGGAGTAGACAGCCTTGAAGTTGAGTCTCGCGTGTAGAGGGGGATGAGGACGAAGGAGGAGGTGGCGTTGAGGACTTATTCTGTTGTTTTGATCCGCGATTGAAGGCATGTGGATTGAAGTAGAGTATGAAGAAACGATTGCGTGAGCCACGATCGAAGACATGCAAATTGAAGCAGAGAAAGAAGCGGCTGCATGGGTTAACGTAGTGATAGAGCGTGGGTTAGTCGAGTGATAGAAAGGTTAGGGTTTAAATAATAATAATTTATGAACTTATGTATATGTTTGAATTATAATGTGCTAATTGTAGGATTTATTTATGTCATGAATCATGCTGCAAAAGATTCAAATTTGGATCGAGAAAAAGGTCGATGACACTAAAAAATGTTAGGATTTTAATTCTAAAAGTGTTTTGTAAAATTAATAATATTCAATATTAATATTGATTACAATAATTAAACTCAAAGTTGAAGTATTGAAATCTTAAAATAGTACAATACAATAATAATGAATAATTAAATTAAAACATAGTTAAGTGATAATTGAATATTTAATACTTTATATGTGATAATTTGAAAGAAGCCATACAAGTTAAGAGCAAACCGATCGTCCATGTATATTTGCGTGCTCTTACTCCTAGATCTATAGTAATATTTTGGTCTCTTCTCAATCAATTGCATTAATAGTGATTGATATCTATACATTTATGTTTTAGTTTTTCCTGATATGTACTCTTTTTTAATTGGTCATATCTGAAAATTAGGTTTCATTTTAGTAAAAAAAATATAATATTTTATTTAAGTATCTATATATTATATTGTTTGTCATAAGATANATATATATATATATATATATATATATATATATTTATATATCGTATGTGCATGCTTAACTTTGATGAAATCAACCCTTTATGGTAATAGCGGGGGAAATCTAGGGTACCCGTGCATGTATATGAAAAAGATTTTAACATTAAAGGATTTTAATTGATATAATTTTTAGATGGTGCTCATGTGACAGTTGTGCATATATAGAATGATATATATATATATATATATATATATATGCTCGTATGTGCATGCTTAACTTTGATGAAATTAACCCTTTATGGTAATAGTGGGGGAAATCTAGGGTACCCGTGCATGTATATGAAAAAGATTTTAACATTAAAGGATCTTAATTGGTATAATTTTTAGATGGTGCTCATGTGACAGTTGTCATTAGCTTTCGTTAGCTCACAGTTATTTTAAATTAATTTTTCATATGTAATTAATTTTTTAAAAAACGAAGAATAGAAGAGACAATGTTTATATAAGACGCGGATAGCCTGTAATGAGATAAATTTACTGGCAATTTATTTTCTTTAGTAACTCTTTCATTTATTAAATGTTATTTATAGAAAAAAAATATAGAAAATTTAGTTCACACATTTCGACCATCTGTATTCACCTTTGTTAATTCCAAACTTGGGAGGGGTCGTAATAAAAGTGATATCAGAACCAAGATTTATGATTAATTAATAATGAAAGAGCCAATAGGATAATTATAAGAAAAAAATAATATTAATAAAAATTAAAAATTAAAGTTAACTCAAATTAATAATTATATTTATTCAGGCGTAAAGATACCCCCAAAATTATAGAAGAAGGTAGTCCAATAGAAAATGATGAAATGCAACCTACTATAAATGTGAACTTGAATGTCCTGACCCAGATGATAGCGATCACGATTCAGTTGATTCATTTGTCCAGATCGCAATCTATTGGAAGTGATATAGTCTTTGTGAATAAGTATTTGGAGATATTCCTAGATTTACGTCAACCATTTTCTAATATTGTTTTGGATTTTTAAATAAATTTTTTATGTTATTTATAAAAGGTTTTAAAATTGATGATTAAAGGTTTTGTGTTATTTTTACAAGATATTTAAACTATTTGGGATTTTTAAATTATTAATAGTTTTAAGTTATTTTGAAATGTTTTTAATTTTTTTTGGATTTTTTATTTTTATTTTTATGTTTAGGATATATAAGTTTATGGATTGGCATATTTTAATCACATAAATTTGCAAGTAGTAGTATTTTAGTGACAGAGTTGTGACTATGAGTGATTAAATTATTAAAACTGGTGAACGCTTTAGATATCTTGGGTCTATTGTTCAATGTGATGGTGATATAGATGGGGATGTTATTAGTTGAATTCAAGTTGGTTGGTTGAAGTGGAGGAATGCTTCGGGCCTTTTATGTGATAGAAAAGTACTAAAGTTGGTTGGTTGAAGTGGAGGAATGCTTCGGGCCTTTTGTGTGATAGAAAAGTATCGCTTTTGGTTGAAGTGGAGGAATGCTTCGGGCCTTTTGTGTGATAGAAAAGTACCGTTTAGACTGAAAGGAAAATTTTATAAGATGGTGGTGAGACCTGCAACGTTCAATCGCGTTGCATGTTGACCTTTAAAAGAGAAGCATAAAGCTAAGTTAAGTGTTGCCGAGATGAGAATGCTTAGGTGGATGAGTAGCTTTACACTTTGAGACAAAATGCAAAATGAATATATCTGTGATAGGGTTGGTGTTGCTCCAGTGGCTGGCAAAATTAGAGAGAGTCGTTTTAGTTGTTTGGTCACATTAAATGCCGACCATATTATGATCCGATTAGGAGAGTAGATGTTTTATATTTGACTTATGTTAAGAAAGATAGAAGTAGACTTAGAAAGACTTGAACATATTGTATAAAAACTGATATTAATTTATTAGAATTAAATGAAAATATGACACTCATTAGGACGCAATGGAGAAAAATGATTCATGTAGTCGACCCCACTTTGTGGGATAAAGTTTTGTAAAATTTTTGTGGATATACCTATCCTTGCATAAAACCTTCATCTAAGGGAGCCTAATGAACTGTTTACACATTTTTTAAACTGCGAGTATAATACTTCTGGTTATTTTATACAGGAAAATTAATTACCCATTTGCTGATTGTATTGGTTAAAAAATGGTCACATGGTTTAGATAAAAAATATAGAAAAGTAGTGACTTTGATCGCATTTGGTAATGATTTTAAATTCCTTTATTTTTTTCACAAAACTAGCCTTTTAAATTTTACGGTAGAAAAGCGTTACACTGCGTTTGCTCTTTCATGAGCTTGTACTTCATGGTCACTTTTGCATATCTGGTTTTGCAAAATTGCAAGTGTAGCAGTAACTCTGTTTCAATTCAAACAGCATGATATATCATTACAACCTTACCAAATAAGTCTGTTTATTTTTTTAATGACCTATTGTTTAGGCGGAACAAAAATGAGAATGTACTAGATAAATTGATGCTTTATGCATCTACTATAGAACATCTTTTTAACTTTGAATTTACATCAGTTGATGTTTTTATTTTTTTAAAATTGCATGAACAGGGAAATCGCCGGAGTGCTGGGTTTACAAATGAGGAAAGGGAGTCATTTCAAAAGAACTTCTTATCTAAGGGCTTCGTGGACACCTTTAGAAGACAGCACCCTAGTGTGGTAGCCTACACATATTGGGGTTATAGGCATGGAGGGCGCAAGACAAATAAAGGTATTTAACTACTTTTCGAGAAGGTGTTTGATTTTTCATCAATTTAGAAAGTTTTGATATTCCGATATGAAACATCATAGAAAAAATAATTTGATTTAGTGTATTACAAGTCATTTGAAGAAATTTCCTTGAGGTTATCATTGTTTATATACCGTATTCCTTATTTATGTTTTAAAAGCAATAAAGTTTGGTCATATATGAAAGATCATAAATAGATCGTTACGCCTTAGTTTGGGTTTTGCACGTAATACATCCAGACAAGAGGATATTATGAAATGACTCTACCTTAACTCGTTTAACCAACTCCATTCAGAAGAAGTTACGCATAATTCAATGATGATAGAAAATTTGAAATTTTGTATCTTTATGAAGGCATTTTATTTATTAACATTCTAAACTCAATGAAATTGATGCATGCTACTGAATAAAGAAGCAAACTTAACCCCAACTAAAAAATTAGACACCCAATTCAAAAATTAGATAAACTAGAATACAACTATTTAAACCAAGAAAATATCACATAATTACTGCCAATTCCCAAGACATTGTTACTACTTAGGCTTGTGATGACAATGTACCTAGCAATTTAGTAGAATTTACATTGAAAAATATAGAATATCACAAGTTTGGTAGAAAAATTCAATAGGTAACAACTTATATTTACCAAGGCTTGAGAAATGGGGGATGCAATATGATCAATAAAATGACACGATTTATAGGACATGTTTATGTAACTTCAATTTTATGGTGTCGGGATAGAAACCCAAAACTTCTAATTTCCATTGTCTTCACAGTCATGAATGCCTACCAACAACATATGAAACGAAATTTCTGATAATTCTTATACAATTCAGTAATAGTAATTTTCAAGTGCTTGTGTGAATTAACTAGCTTGCAAGCATGCACAGTCATATGTAAGAAAATGTCAAAGAAATATTACATTTTATATGGTAATTCTTCTACAAATATTGGGATGCAATATGATCAATGAAATGTCATGATTTATAGGGCATTTTTTCTTTGTTACTATGCTATTATGTTGTTAGGATAGCAACATAAACTTATAATTTTAATGGAGTTCACATTCATGAAACCCTATCAATGTTGCATACGAAACTAAACTTATGACAATTAAATATACAATCTACAATTCACTGATGCATTTACAAGCATGCACTATTTCTTTTATTTTTTAAGGAAAATGTCAAAGATTATAAATATATCATGTATATTTGTTCCATCAATAAGATTATATAAGGTTGTACTAGTTTCCATACGATTATCCTGACAGAGCTAATCAACCATATCAATGAAGTTTTAACTTTGCTTGTTTAGGTTGATTAGTTAGGCTAGGTATTTCTTTCAATGGGATACTATTGATGATCCTTTCCATCAAGCGCACAAGCATTGATAATTGAACAAACGATTTTATAAATAATATGTAAATATTGCTTTGCATTGTGACTATTTACATAATAATGATTAACATGCGATTTATAAATAGTATTTTAAATACATATCATGTGTACAACAAAATGATTGATTAATGCTCGACTAATAGAGATATGCAGTAATATACATGCAATGATGAAACTTGAATTTAAAGAGGGGCAGCAAAATAAAAATCAACTAAACTAAATTAAACTTAGTTTTTAGTTTTTAAAATAGATAAATAAGATAAAATGAAAAAATGTTTAAAAATTAGTTATAAAATAATAAAAAAATATCTTTTTAAATATAATCATTATGAAGAATCTAAAATTATTTCTAGTGCTTCTTCATTACATATAATTGACTCTACATCGAAATTCATTGTAATATCATTTTTAATATATATTATCAATGAACTGACAAGAAAATTAATTTCCATTTAATTTTGTATTCTTGTCTTAAATAATTTTCAAAATTAAAAATGCATGTTCAGTTGTTGTTGTCAAAACTAACATGTTAAGCTCAATGTGTTCTTTAGATGTGTTAGTATCTATTTCGAAGATCCAATGCAGAATTAAAATCAATAATTCGTTTTTAAACCTATTATTCATTTCTTGTAGNATCTATTTCGAAGATCCAATGCAGAATTAAAATCAATAATTCGTTTTTAAACCTATTATTCATTTCTTGTAGTTGTGTATCTAAAGTGGTTATGAAAATATCAACTTTATAGCAATGTTCTACTATAATTTTGTTTTTTTTAACATGATGTTCTCGGCCTTTAGTGTAAGGGGAATTCATATATGGAATATGTATATCTTGTTTTTCACAAAATAATTTCACTATATAAAATAAAGAATATCATCATTTTCTTTTAAAGCTTAAAGAAGTAGTTTTTTTGTTGATACTAAAGCATTGCATTAAGGAATTTATGTTTGGCTATNTTCATATATGGAATATGTATATCTTGTTTTTCACAAAATAATTTCACTATATAAAATAAAGATTATCTTCATATTTCTTTTAAAGTTTAAAGAAGTAATTTTGTTGTTGATACTAAAGCATTGCATTAAGGAATTTATTTTTGGCTACCTTTATAATTTAAGAAGAACAAATTAAATTAATTATAAGCACCAAATATGTAAAGAATTAATAAATTGAAATAACATTTTTTGATAATATGCTAAACAAATAATATAATAAGCAAAATGACAATTTTTAATTAACAAAATTTATAACCTATTTTATTCACCCCGCATATTACTTGCACTTTTATNAATACGCTAAACAAATAATATAATAAGCAAAATGACAATTTTTAATTAACAAAATTTATAACCTATTTTATTACATCAATTATTTCAAATGTCATGGATATCAAGATTGTGATAGCAGAGAATGTCATAATTTTTTTCTTAAAATTTGATACACTTATATTTTTAAGATGAATTATATCAAAGTGTCATTCCTTAACAAATTCATGTTTATCAATAACTTCAATATATTCATTTATTTTGTTTTGATTCATGTCAAGCTCTATCAATTATAATGCAATATTTTGCATTACAAATTTTGTAACACTATTAAGTTTAATGAGACAATTACAATTTTTTTGATAAATTATTTAGAATAATTATAAATATTTATTAAATTAAAAATATAGTAATTATTAAATTATTATTAGGCATTTAACTTTAGGGTGCAAAATTTTAGTGTATTATATGATAAAAAAGAGTTCGAGGAAAAAATTGAAGGGGGGCACTATATTCATGGAAAGCATGTTGATCGAATTAATTCTTGCTATGATGGGGAAATAATATTGCGCATAAACTAACTATTAAAGACTATGGTATGATGAAGAAAATTCTATTTAACATATTACACATGAAAATATATATTCAAATTGGGTCCTAAATCAATTATAAGGGTTTGTCATTTTTGACATCATTATAATAATGTTGAGAGAGAGAACTTTGTGCCAATTGATCCTTTTGTACTACCAACATGATTCGTATCAGATCATGTGGTGTTGAAACTTTTTGCTCCGATTATCAATGAGGCGAGGAAACATAATACTCTCTTGTGGCTCTAATAGCTATTAAATTTTAAAGTTTTATATCTTCAATGGCAGCAATAATCCAACAAAACACCCAGCTCAGTTTAAGGCAACCTATGACAACACATGAGAGATAAATGCTCCACCTTTCCGTTAGTTTATTAGTAGTTTGAATGGGGTTACTTAAAATGGATTTCTATGGTTTATAATAATTTGGTCAAAACATTCGTTGAGACAACACTTCTTATTTAAAAAGTGGTTCACTAGCATGAGACAGCTATTGCTTGCATTGCAATGGCAAAACATAAAATCGATATGTTTGTGAAAATACATCATCCATTGGCATAATGTGAGCGTGAATTATGATCAGCTGTTGGAGGAGCATGTTTCATGAGCAACTTTTATGATCACATATTTTCATTTTTTTTTTTGGTATGGACTGGATCGTAACTTTTTAGGAGCCAATAGATATGATTTCCAAGTTTAAAAAGTTGAATTATTCCAAGTCAAATACACTTAGAGAACCACAATGAAACTAAGCTCCAAAAATAAAGAAACATGAAGTCCATATTGGCTTCTTTTATAGTTTTAAAAGGGGAAAGAGAGCGGCACTTTATTCAATCCCAACAAAAAATAGTATTGGTAGGACATGACAAAATTTCATGTTATTGTGATTGCAACTCTATCCCTTCATAGTAGGTTGGATAAAGAGTACTCATTTGGAAGGACAAATATTAAAAAGTTGTTCTTAGGAGTTAGGACGAGCATTGAAAAGTTGTTCTACTAAGCACTGAACACAAGTCTCCAACTATTAGAGCTAATATTATCCGATGAAGCTAATAAAAAAGATGAACTAAACTATTGCCTCTATCATTGGGTGGTTAGCTATCCTATTAATGATTGTTTTGTCTTTTTTAGGATGGATTGGAACAAATGTATAGATGTAAGGAAGTTACACCCTTCAAGGGTATTCTGGTGCATCCAAATGATTTGATGAGGGTGTCATATCCTCTTCTATATCATCAACTTTAGAAGCCATTAAAGAAAACTAATTTGAGGTGGAGAATGGAAGACAAACATCCCAAAAAACTTATGAAAATGTTGATGCATCTTTGATACCGAAGTTAACCTGAATCAGAATAGGGAAAACAAATATTAATACTAAAACTCAAATATGGACCTACAAATAACCAACTCGAATAGGAAATAACAACAATCACGATTCCATAAATCGAAAGTATCAATTGACACTTAGTAAGTAAACAGTCGGGGGATGATGCGTGAGGGTTGTTTGGGTTGATTGCAGCTAGATTGAAGGGCGGAAATGGTGGTGGTTGCAATGAGGATGTGGTCGGAAGCTGGTCGGCGGCTGGCCAACCGGTGAGGGAGGCTGCGACGAAGGCTGGGAAGGGGCGACAAGCGATTGGAAGGGTTGTGTGGGCTGCTGATTGCAACAAGGTTGGTGGCTGGCTGGAGACNTAATGAGACAATTACAATTTTTTTGATAAATTATTTAGAATAATTATAAATATTTATTAAATTAAAAATATAATGATTATTAAATTATTATTAAGCATTTAACTTTAGGGTGCAAAATTTTAGTGTATTATATGATAAAAAAGAGTTCGAGGAAAAAATTGAAGGGGGGCACTATATTCATGGAAAGCATGTTGATCGAATTAATTCTTGCTATGATGGGGAAATAATATTGCGCATAAACTAACTATTAAAGACTATGGTATGATGAAGAAAATTCTATTTAACATATTACACATGAAAATATATATTCAAATTGGGTCCTAAATCAATTATAAGGGTTTGTCATTTTTGACATCATTATAATAATGTTGAGAGAGAGAACTTTGTGCCAATTGATCCTTTTGTACTACCAACATGATTCGTATCAGATCATGTGGTTTTGAAACTTTTTGCTCCAATTATCAATGAGGCGAGGAAACATAATACTCTCTTGTGGCTCTAATAGCTATTAAATTTTAAAGTTTTATATCTTCAATGGCAGCAATAATCCAACAAAACACCCAGCTCAGTTTAAGGCAACCTATGACAACAGATGAGAGATAAATGCTCCACCTTTCCGTTAGTTTATTAGTAGTTTGAATGGGGTTACTTAAAATGGATTTCTATGGTTTATAATAATTTGGTCAAAACATTCGTTGAGACAACACTTCTTATTTAAAAAGTGGTTCACTAGCATGAGACAGCTATTGCTTGCATTGCAATGGCAAAACATAAAATCGATATGTTTGTGATAATACATCATCCATTGGCATAATGTGAGCGTGAATTATGATCACCTGTTGGAGGAGCATGTTTCATGAGCAACATTTATGATCACATATTTTCATTTTTTTTTTGGTATGGACTGGATCATAACTTTTTAGGAGCCAATAGATATGATTTCCAAGTTTAAAAGTTGAATTATTCCAAGTCAAATACACTTAGCNAAATGGATTTCTATGGTTTATAATAATTTGGTCAAAACATTCGTTGAGACAACACTTCTTATTTAAAAAGTGATTCACTAGCATGAGACAGCTATTGCTTGCATTGCAATGGAAAAACATAAGATCGATATGTTTGTGACAATACATTATCCATTGGCATTATGTGAGCGTGAATTATGATCAGCTGTTGGAGGAGCATGTTTCAAGAGCAACATTTATGATCACATATTTTCATTTTTTTTTTTTGGTATGGACTGGATGGTAACTTTTTAGGAGCCAATAGATATGATTTCCAAGTTTAAAAAGTTGAATTATTCCAAGTCAAATACACTTAGAGAACCACAATGAAACTAAGCTCCAAAAATAAAGAAACATGAAGTCCATATTGGCTTCTTTTATAGTTTTAAAAGGGGAAAGCGGACGGCAGTTCATTCAATCCCAACCAAAAATAGTATTGGTAGGACATGACAAAATTTCATGTTATTGTGATTGCTACTTTATCCTTTCATAGTAGGTTGGATAAAGAGTACTCATTTGGAAGGACAAATATTAAAAAGTTGTTCTTAGGAGTTAGGACGAGCATTGAAAAGTTGTTCTACTAAGCACTGAATTATTAGAACTAATATTATCCGATGAAGCTAATAAAAAAGATGGCCTAAACTATTGCCTTATAAGGATGATTGTATTGTCTTATCATTGGGTGGTTAGCTGTCCTATTAATGATTGTATTGTCTTANACTAAGCACTGAATTATTAGAACTAATATTATCCGATGAAGCTAATAAAAAAGATGGCCTAAACTATTGCCTCTATCATTGGGTGGTTAGCTATCCTATTAATGACTGTTTTGTCTTTTAAGGATGGATTGGAACAAATGTATAGATGTAAGGAAGTTACACCCTTCAAGAGTATTCTGGTGCATCCAAATGATTTGATGAGGGTGATCATATCCTCTTCTATATCATCAACTTTAGAAGCCATTAAAGAAAACTAATTTGAGGTGGAGAATGGAAGACAAACATCCCAAAAAACTTATGAAAATGTTGATGCATCTTTGATACCGAAGTTAACCTGAATCAGAATAGGGAAAACAAATATTATTGCTAAAACTCAAATATGGACCTACAAATAACCAACTCGAATAGGAAATAACAACAATCACGATACCATAAATCGAAAGTAGCAATTGACACTTAGTAAGTAGACAGTCGGGGGATGATGCATGAGGGTTTTTTGGGTTGTTTGCAGCTAGATTGAAGGGCGGAAATGGTGGTGGTTGCAATGAGGACGTGGTCGGAAGCTGGTCGGCGGCTGGCCAACCGGTGAGGGAGGCTGCGATGAAGGCTGGGAAGGGGAGACAAGTGATTGGAAGGGTTGTGTGGGCTGCTGGGAGGATCGCAACAAGGTTGGTGGTTGGCTGGAGACGATAGTGGCAAGGATGGTGGGCTAGAACAGTGATGGGCTATGAAGTGGGCTGCCGAAAAGCTAAAGGAAGGCTGTTCTGGACGGGGCAGCGAGGAAACTACAGGAAAACAACAAACAAACTGTTGTCGGCGCGGTCTGTAGCAAGGAGAAATGCAAGGTTGCGAAGCGTGAGGGATGCGTAGGAGTTGGGGAAGAATAAACACCACATGAAGACTAAGAAACAATCGAAACACCACCTGAAAATTAAGATACAACCCTCCCAGGGAAGAAGAGACATCGGCGGTTGTCCTGATACAAGAACTCTAAAAACTAAACCTAAAAGATCATAAATACAAATATATATAATAAGAGGATATTTGAGGATAACGGTGGGCCTCCGTTTGCTTCATTTATGTTGGATGAAATGTTGAAAAGTGGTGGTGTGGGCTGTGACCTAACAGGCTAGGGACATACCCAACATAATGGTAAGTTGGGAGAACATTGTGGAGCTTTCAGATAGTGGGTTGTTCCCTTATCCTCTAGACGACGGATGCAGGACAAGTTCGTCAAATTGGTGCAAGAAGAGAAGACATTTATGCATATGAAATGGAGTTTACTGCAGTATCGAGGTGTGCACCACTGTTGATAGCTACTCCAAAAGAGAAGTGTTTTAGGTTTCTTTCTAGATTGAAGAATTCTATCAAAAAGTCCAGAGTGTCGTTGGGGATTGATGATTACTCAGTGTTGTTGGAGCGAGCTAGATGAGTAGAGATTGATTTTTAGCTTATTCAGAAGTGTATGAAGACACACAAGAGAAATAATATTGATGAAAGAGAACATGTGGATTAGTCAGAGGGATTTAATACAAAGACGTCCAAGTTAATATTCTGATAGGTTTAGTGGTGGCACTTCTCATAGTACCATCGTCACCTGTGTCAAAAGTCAAAAACAACATAAAGATGAATGTTTGATGGGCTCTCATACATGTTACTTGTCTCGTTAGTTTAATCACATAGTTTGATATTGCCATTCACTTGGTTAGAAAACTTCAGAAGAATAAAAATCAGTTGGAGCTCCTTCACAGAAGACTGTGGGTGGATAGATAATGATAAAGTCTACAACTTTGACTAATTCTTAAGTTCAACCAAGACCTATTTAACCTCGAGTTTTTACCCTTATAGAACATCTGAAGAAGCTATTGTTGATGCTAATATGGATTGACAAGTTTTATGTTTTATTTTATGTTTTAGGAGTGTCATTCTAGTGTATTTCTTTTTCAAATGATGGGTCTTGTTGTTGTTATGTTATATTGATTTAGATGTGATGTTATCATGTTTCGGTTGTTGGCGGAAGTTAGTTGAGTTATCTTATAATAGACCATTGTTTTAATATATCTTTGTTTTGTCTGTTTTTAGTGATATTTATAATATATTAGATAATAGAGAGGGTGAAAATTATATATATATAAACTAGCCAGACAGAGAAAAGAAAAGTAAAGATTTAACTCAAGTAAAGTGTATTAAAGATGAAAATCAAAAAGGGCTTTTCTTAGAAAAAGATATTCAACATAGGTAGGTGAGTTATTTTGATATCATTTTTAATGAAGTTTCTGAAAATACAATCAATCTTAGTGATCTTAATATCATTAATAATAATAAAATGTTTTATTTTTACCGTCGCATTCTTAAAAAAGAAGTTGATGAGGCTTTAAAGAAAATAAAATGTGGAAAGTCTGTTGGGCCTGATGATATTCCAATTGAAGTGTGGAAATATTTAGGAGCTTTGGGAGTTTCTTGGCTTACTAAAGTCTCTAATATTATTTTAAAAACTCAAAAGATGCCTGAGGAGTGGATGAAGAGTTTTTTGGTTCCTATTTCTAAGAATAAAGGGGATGCAAAAGAGTGTGTAAATTATAGAGGAATTAAGTTAATATGTCATGCTTTAAAATTCTGCGTGAGGGTAATTGAACATAGGTTAAGACTTATTACAAAGATTTCTCATAATCAAATTGGATTTATGCCAGACAGGTCTACCATGGAAGCTATACTTATATTGAGAGGTTTGATGGAGAAGTTCAGAGAAAATAAGGAGGATGTACATTTTGATTTTTATTGATTTAGAAAAAGCTTACGATAAGGTTCTAAGAGATATCCTTTAGAGAGTTCTGATTTTTATTGATTTAGAAAAAGCTTACGATAAGGTTCCAAGAGATATTCTTTGGAGAGTTCTTTTTTATTGTTTTATTATTTAGAAAAAGCTTACGATAAGGTTCCAAGAGATATCCTTTGGAGAGTTCTTGAGAAGAAAACTATTGATATGACTTATATTCAAGTTATTAAAGATATGTATACTAGAGTTGTTACTTGTGTTCGAACCGAAGGAGGATTGACCAAATATTTTCCTATTTCTGTTGGAATAGGGGTCGACTTTAAGCCCATATTTTTTTGCTTTAGTTATGGATGGTTTTACTGGACAGTTACAGGAGGCTGTACCTTAGTGTATGCTTTTTGCTGATGATATCCTTCTCATGGATAAGACGAGAGAAAAAGCTCAGGAAAAACTTAAATTATGGAGGTCTACATTGGAGTCTAAAGGCCTTCATTTGAGCAGAACTAAAATTGAATACATTGAATGTAATTTTAGTAGTAGTAGCTCTAATGACAAAAGTGTAACTTTGGGTGAACAATTATTAAAAGGTGTGAACGATTTAGATATTTCGGGTATATTGTTTAAAGTGATGGTGATATAGATGGGGATGTTAATAGTATAATTCAAGCTGGTTGGTTCAAGTGGAGGAATGCTTCGGGTCTTTTTTGTGTGATGGAAAAGTACCGTTTGGATTGAAAGGAAAATTTTATAAGATGGTGGTGAGGCCTGCAATGCTCTATGACGTTGAATGTTGGCCTTTAAAAGAGAAGCATAATTGCCGAGATGAAAATGATTAAGTGGATAACTGGATTTACACTTAGAGACAAAATGCGAAAAAATATGTCTGTGATAGGGTTGGTGTTGCTCCAGTGACGAACAACATTAGAGAGAGTTGTCTTAGATGGTTTGGTCACATCACACGTCGACCATCTGATAATCCTATTAGGAGAGTAGATGTTTTAGATTCGGATTTTGTTAAAAAAGGCAGAGGTTGACCTAGGGAAACTTGAGAGCTTATTGTATAAAAAATGAAATTAATTTATTAGACCTAAATGAAAATATGACACTAAATAGGATGCAATGGAGAAAAATGATTCATGTAGCCGACCTCTTGTTGTTGTAGATTTTTCCTGCTTAATGAGAAGTGATTTGAGGCTTGAGGTATGAATCATATTCATATATTTTAAATTTCGAGGTCAAAGTTTGTATAAGGATGGGAAATTGTAATAACTGAAATGTAAAATAAAATGTACTAAAGGAAAATCAATTTTTTATTAGTTACCACAATAGTTTCTTATTAAGAGACGAACGCCTCGCACTTCATTCAAGCCAAAGTGATGGTAGAAAGGAAACAAAAGACAAAATGAGAGGTGAAGGGCGAGGAGAAGGAAGATGAGGACTTTTACACCACTAGTGTTGAGTGCTAGTGTGCTCGGGAAGAAGGGAGCCGAAGCCAAAGTCATGTGTTCTGTGCAAAGGAGAGGAGACGCCCTATGTGCGGGGTTGCCTACTAGTTGTAGGTTCTCCTGCGGCTGTCGATATAGGGAGACAACATCGAAGAACCTAAGAAGCAGATGTTGCTGGTAGGAGTGACAATCTTGGGCATGCAAGAGTTGAAGCTAATAATAAGGATTTGCTTGCTGGTGACGCTCTAGTGAGTCGTCACCTGCAGGAGGCGAGTTCAGTACACCTTCGAGTAGGAGTGGGTCTGTCTCTTGCAGGGAAAGCTTGCAAGAAAACCTTAGTTGAGCAGCCTATGGGGGAGGAATAAGCATATCGTGAACTCGAACGCGCATTGCATGCTTATCTTGTGTGAAGGTGAAGACGGAAGAAGTTTTCTACATGTAGGAGGAAGAAGTGTCAAGCTGCAATGGTGTTAGGGGAGGAACTTGCGCCTTTGCAGGCCAGAAAAAATAGCGTGTGAATTTAAATTGAGTTTTGGATATGGGAATAAACAACGGAATGAAGAGTAAGGATTTATATATTTTTTATTTTATAAGTTTTTATTTAATTAGTTAAATGTTTTTCAAGTTCCATGAATTAAAATTAGTAATTTTATCTGACAAACAATTGAATTAATGGTTAAAGAGATCAATTTTGCTGATTGTGCAAAGTACGAGAAAGTGGAGAAAGGTTACTGTTTTTTTCTAAAATTATTATGTTTAAATTAATGCTCTATAATATTAGTATTAATTACAATTATTAAATTTAAAAACGAGGAATTGAAATCTTAATTAAAATGGAATAATAAGATAATGATTAATAATTAATTATTAAATAAATTATAATTAAGTAATGTGATAAAAAATTAGTACATCAATATTTTATATTTTATAGACGTTAATTTGAAAGAGATGATAGAAATTAAGAATAAAGACATTGGTTAGGATCGAGTCGAGTAATTCTACTTCGAAATTATGGTAATAATGTTATATTTCTACTAAATCACTCATATTAGAATGATATTGGTGAAGATACCTTGTACTATAAGTTGAATACGATTGTTATGTCATTATTCAATTGATAATTTAGAAATGAATGTGAATGATTTGCATAATTATACTTATTTACTAAATATGCATATTATAAAAGAATGATATTGGATGATATTTTGAATGTAAACTAAGGGTGCGTTTGGGACGGTAGTGCGGTATCGCGCCGCAATTTTTATTGTTAGCCAAAATTGTGTTTTGTTTGCGTTATCAAAAAACTGCACTTGAAAGCTAGATTTTTCCATTAAACCTGACTACCTGCGGTGACCGCGAAAAACTTTACGGATTTTTAAAATTTTTTTTTTTTTTTTGCAATAGCCACAACAGCTTTTTGAGCAGCAGCAGCTTCTTCTACAGCTTCACAGTTGTTTCATCAAACAACTGCAACTGTGTCAAACAGTCCCTAAATGATTTATATTGTGATTGTATGTGCATGATTGTCTATGATGAGGTTCACTCTTTATGATACTACCGAAAAAAATGATAAGGTACATGTACACAAATAAATTGTAGGTGGGTGGGTGTGATGTGGGTGGGTCGGTGTGTGTGTGTGTGTGGAGATGTATTTCACTAAAGATAAGTTAATCTTGTTAGTTTTCTTATGTCATCTAATAATTAGCATGTTATATGAGTAAATGTAAAGATTTAGATGCTAGATATGTGAATGCATAAGAATTCAGTGGTATGTATGTAATCCCCTTTTATAACNAAAACGAGTCGAACACGAACGAACACATCTTAGTTCGTGTTCGGCTCGTGAACTTATCCAACGAAATTAATGAGCCTAACACGAGCTTCTTAACGAGCCGAACACGAGCTGTTCGCGAACAACGTGCTGTTCGCGAACAACGAGCCATTTTGACAACCCTAACCGTGCACGAACAAAAAGTCATTTTGATAACCCTAATCACGTAACCATAAGATGTTAAGGATTGTGATAATATTTAAAAATTATTGTTTATGTTCAGACATCATTTGAATCTAATTTAATAATTTTTATTCTATATTCTATAATAATACTTTTAATTGATTATAATTTTTTGTAACATTGTAATTTTTAGAAAATACCATCAATATATATATATATATATATATATATATATATATATATGTATATATATATATATATATATATATATATATATATATATATATATATATGATATATATATATAT
>JXCR01104861.1:0-10662 GCA_002079205.1 Phalaenopsis hybrid cultivar | reverse complement strand
TGAAACCCTAAATTTGGCCAAAATTCCCAAATTTACCCAAAATACCTAAATTTATTCAAAAAATCATTTCAAACCTTTTGAAAACACCCAAATCACCTAAAATCATAAAAAATCGCCAAATTACCAAAATACCCCTCCTTAGCCTAAAATTCCAAAAATTTCAAAAAATTCCAAAAATTCCCAAAATACTTCAAGTATTCCCAATTTAACTTTTATAAACTACTACATAACCCAATTTAGCTAATTCGACCATCTTTGACCAAAACCCCCAAATTGCCCTTAAGGGGTCAAATCTCCCCAAATCCACTTCAAATGTCCATCAAATTGGTCCTAATTTCCCCCAAATTTCAATTCTAAACTCAAATTAACCTTTAATATGACCAATATAAATGAAATCCAAGCTTATTTGTCCCATGATTTAAGCCCAATTTTGATCAAAATCAAAAGCTTCAATTTTGGCCACATGCCCTAATCTCACCTAATTAAACTCATAGCGCACTCAATTTGCCACAATTCATCTTATAAACTCTTCATAATATCCATATAAATCAAAATAGACCTTCAATTATCTTTGGTGAAGCCTCAATTGCACTCAATTTTGACCTAGGTCAAAAAATCCCCAAATTTGCCCCAAATTGGCCATGTCACAAAATTTCACCAAATTGATTGCCTTAGCTCCAAAATTTCAATTCCATTCCATCATGAAAAATCTTTATAACTTCTACCTTGATCATTTGAACCATTTAATTGAGCCAAATTCTAAGCTTAGCCCAATCTAGACCCATGTCTAGCCCATCATGCCCAAAATGACCAACTCTCCAAAATTCTCCAAATTGACCCCCAAATTGAACTCAAAATCATTTCAATCCTTCACCAAAAATGTTCATTACAACCATCTACATCAAATGCATCAATAAATTGAGTCAATTGACATTGCTAGCTTAGCCCAAAATCAAGTTTTGGCTATTTGAACCCACATTGTACCCAAGCACGAAAATTAGCCTAACCACCCCAAAGTTAATGACTCCACAACCATTAGTTGAAACCTAGTGACCAAGCTAAACCCTTTAAAACCACTTAATCTAAGCCATGGACCAAAGGTAGCCTAAATCAAGGGATTTTGATTCGATATTTGCCTAAGCCTTGGATATTTTTGCCAAAACAAAACCTCAACTCATTTAATTGCTGTGACATTTTAAATTTGAAATTAAAATAAATTTGAATTTAAAATAAAAATTCCATTTTCAAGCTTATTTTTAATATTTAAATAATTAAAAAATGATAAAAATCACAAAAATATTAAAAGTTATGGAAATGTTCTAAATTATTTTTTAAGCACTTAAGAACAATTGAAATACTTTTCCAAATTTTCTAAACAAAGATATTTAATTTTGAAGCTTAAGATAATTTTGTTTAAAGGCTAAAAATGGATTGTCACTAAAATAATTCTAAAAATTATAATAAAAATAAAAACAAAATGTGAAATTTGTTCCTCTATGTCTTTTGACATTAGAGAGATTTAATAAAAATATAAAACTTAATTTTCCACTCTTAAAATATTTTATAATTAATAAATACTCCAGATCTTAAAATAATTCTTAAAATTCAAATATAGTTTAATAAATCATGAAATTTAGTCCCAATGACTCTCTGGTTTATTTATACTTCCAGTAAAAATTTCAAATGATTAGACTTTTACTTGGTCAACTTATAAAATTTTCTTTGAAAAATCTTATTTTTATATAAAATAAATATGTAAATTAAACTAAATTTGAAAAAACACATTTTCTCCTCTGATGTCTTGATTGACCCATGGGTAAGGTAAGATAAAAATTTCGAAGTTATTTGAATTAAACTTGACAAATTATGAAGTGATAGAGCCTTTGGGGCAAAAGTGTAATTTTTGAAATTTTGCCTTAATTAACATTTAGGCTTAATTCAAGAAAGGGAAATGGGTAATCTTTGATCCTAATCAAAATATTTGGATGATTGAAATACAAGGGGATCAATTGGTAGAAACCTCCTCACTCTTTCTATAATCAAGGGATAAATTTGTAATTTCCTTAAATTATTAAAATTTCAAAGTCTAGTTAAATAAAAAATCCTACACTTAGAGGTATGACTTTGGAAGCTAATAACTCACTAATTTAATACCTCTATCTGAGGTTCAAATGATTTTCAAAAGTTTTAAAAATGAATCATCATCACTTAAAATTCAATCACTTCCAAAATAAATAACTAAGACATCTATCGAAAGTAGCTAACTAAGCTAGTTCAAATTTGATTAAATCAGGATTAGAAAAGTAAACATAATTAAAACTGAACACCTTTAAAACACTACAAGCCCAAATTAAAATTGGCTAAATGCCTTTGATAACACTAACTTGCCTTTTTAAGGATTTCCACCCACATAATTTACAAATTAAATCACAAATGATAATTACCCTAATCTTAAGGATAAAGGAATTTATAAGATATATTATTAAGCAACATAATAAGTTTAGATGTGCTTGAGAATTTTCACCAGGCGGTGAGAGGGAAGCATGGACCTGCTTCTTCATCTAGACTTGTTGGATACCTCGGAGATCTATTAAATTTAATATGTTTTGCTTAAAAAAATCATCTTTAATCAAATTAATAAGGATCCACAAAGATATGACCTAGGGTTAGGTAGGTCGCCAAAACTTTACTTTTCTATTTAATATAAAATACCCTAACATACATTTTGAGTTTTAGGTGGTGGAACGAGAAGACTTGCCAGGTATCCTTTTACTGCTCTTTCTTGTACTTTCAACTATACTTTTGATGTTAACTCAAACTTGCATGTTAAACAATGATGTCACCCTACATGAATACTAAAATTTTTAGGATAGCCACAAAACTAAAACAAAAACTAAAACTAAAACTAACCAAGACAAAATTTAACTCCACAACATTCAAAAAATAAAATAACTCAAAATTTAATCACAAACATCACAAAAACAACAACTACAACTAATTTAAGACATCTCTATAGGATAATCGGGAATCCCTCGGAGGCGGTAAGCTACGGTTGTTAACGAGGCTTCGCACGGTCTAAATGAAATTATTGAACTCATTAAGTTGAGTTTAGTAAATTCATTCGGACTAAGTGAGTACATTAGAAAGTAGTGGTGTCGGAATGATGGAACCATAGAATCCTAACTGGTGCCACTCTAATGAACTTTAACATGCCGCATAAAATTTAAAGAACTTCAACCATAGGGCCACCTGATTCGACATCATAACTTGACACCCTATAAAACTCAACCTTGTCTCGACAAGGAGCTTAGAACTAGCATGGTTCGTAGCACGACCATCTTCAATAGTAAAACCTATCTTCCCAAGCTAAACCATTCCTTCTTTAGAATTAAACAACCAAGCCATAGGATTTAGAGGTTGTCTGCTTATGTAATATAAATCCTCACCTCATCTTTAGTCCTTTGTATAACTCTGTTGTACAATATAATCCTTAACTTGTCTTAGAATTTTGAGTTCGTCATTTGTCACAACCTAAATCCTCACATCTTCTAGGATATTTGTCTGATGATTGTTTCACAAAAATGTAAGCCCTAAACTAATAAAATTGGCAGGATGAAACATTTAAATACTTATCCTCAAAATTGAAGTCAAATAATAGGATAACTTGGGAAGTCACTGAGGTTCTCCTCCAGATCAATGACATCCCCTAGTTCTTCCTCCTTTGGATTCTAAAAATAAAATGTTCCAAACTTGAGCCAATCCCATTTCACACCTCTTTGTCCAATTTTGTTGAACAATGCTATCCTTTTAACATCTTTGAAGATAATATTTTCTAATTTTTATCGAGAGTATTCTTAAGTGACTTCGGTTATCTAATATGTAATTAACCATAAGGGCTTTCCCTTATAGGAAGCTTATCTGAACGTAGCTTAATATAAACCCTATTTAATTCTTCATATTAAATAGAGGAAATTTTTGGCAAATAAAATGGTTTTGCAGACCAAACAGATGTCATATATTTCTCTATTTATTTGATCAAGCCTCATCCTTAAATCTTGGGTTTACCCTTTGGGATAGATACAGGGTTTGACGTACAACGCTCTTTCATTTAAACTATGAAAAATATGGGGTTAGTTTGACTTCATATTTTCCTAAACCTAAATTTATATGTAAATTAAAATGTCCTTCTGAAGCAGGCAACGTGTTTTCGATTCCGGTGACCGACAGCTTCTTACGAGCAACTTCTCAAACCAAAATAGTGCTGACTTCTGGCGACTCCATTAGGAAAAAGCTTCTCTTTCCATTTAAAATAGGAAATATTATCTTCACACATTGGTAATATGTTTATGTCCCTCTTGGACAAAATTACTCTTTTTCCTTTGACATACTTTACCAATTTATGTCTTGGGAAAGTACGACCAACTCTTTGGACTTCAGGACTGCCTGTTCAATCACCTTTGAACGGAGGGGTTCAGGTGGCCATTAAGGACTCTTTTAAATATTCATGGGGGTTCGGACCCCAATACGTTTGTTGGTGGACTAGTTACACATAGGCATTGTGTTGCTAATGGATTCCGCATTAGGTCGTAAACACTTCACACCTCCCTTCCAAATATGATTTGCTTTTCTACAAATTAAATTAAATTGTGATGTGCTATGCACACTTCAAAATTAATTAAAATTTTCTACTTTTAAATTACCTTTTTACTAAAAATTTTAAAAATTCCCATAAACTAAAATTTACCCGATCTACAAACCAACATCTGAAAATTTTTAGTGCTTACACTAAGATTACAAAGTCTTGGCCTTATAGCTACTCCACAACTTTCTGTTTTAAAGCTACTGCAACGGCCTACCCAACACTAACCATTTTCTGCAACTTGCCGACAAGCCATGAGGCCCGCAACATTGCTCCCACCATTAAGTTCAGAGTCGCATTTGATGACCTCGAGGTTATCTTCAGAAAGGCTCCGTTTATCGTGATGAAAGTCACCGCTCTAGAAGTTTAGGAGTCGTCTACTGAGTTCAACCTAAACTGTCTTCAGGACTTCCCATCCTATAAGAAAGCCAAGACTACTGTCGTCGTCGTGGCATTTACCAAGCCTGTTGTCCCCGCTACTGCCAAGGGGAAAGAAGTAATGATCATTGAAAATCTGACTGAGGGACTAGCTGTCCCACCATCAGTATTCAAAATTGGGTCTAGTTCAAAGACTACACCACTAATCTAGACTCAAAGGAGAAACCATAGCAGGAGAGTTTGGAGGGCCACTAAAGCTAAGACTCCTGAGGAAGTACCTGTCGAGGAAAACCTTCACCAAGAGGAGTTAGAATTATCGGAAGTATATCCACTTCTGTAGGGAAGTAGAATCCATCCTTTGATGGATACCAACAGGTACGAAAGTATCCAGAAGATTGTTGTTGCATTACCATCACTTCATGGACAAGGTGTGGAGAGAAAAAAACCTACTCCTATCACCCGAGTCAGTTCAATTTTTCAGAGGCTAGCCGCCAAAGAAGGTTTTTCAGTCAGTGAACTACTTAAACAAGTGGGACATGCAATATCCTCCCGCATGAAGATTAAAATTTTAAAGGATGTTAGATTCGCCAAACAATCTCAGAAGTTAACTGAGGCTTTGCCTACTTATATTCCTGTCTGGTTTTTCTTAGGGAGCTAAGTTGATACCACCATAGTCACCACCGAGTTAGCCGTCGCTAGGACCGCAGGCCGTCGACAGATTAAATCAAGACTGGGTCCAAGAATTCTACCAGTCACCCACTATGAAGTCATCACTAAAATTCCATAGGAAAAGACAAAGAGATTACCCGATATTGTAGCTGGTCTGCACCATGGGGAGCATACTCTTCCTCGACATATCGATGTTTCAGCTAAGACACTCCGTCTTGAAGCATCATCGTCAAAGAAAAAGGTATGGATACCCAAGGTCGCTGTACCAATACAGTCTAGTGAGCCCGCAGAGCATAATCATGGAATGAAGTCAAGATCCAAAGTATTTGACATCATTGCATCCATTGTCAGTGAAATGGAAGAGCGGGAAGAGGAGGTCCAGCAAGGTCCTCCTGATCTTAAAATAATCAAAGAATAAATGATTGAAGAAAAAGTTGAAAAGCTCAGAGCCTAGATTTCTGAGTTGGCTCGAGAGCACAAAGTTTCCATCGACAACAATGATGAAGATTTTGACTATAATGACTACCTTGAAGAAGATTTCATGAATGTTCATGTCATTGAAACCATAGCCAGTACATCTGCACGCGAGGCTCAACCTCTTGTTGAAGAGAATGTCGTAGATGAGCTACATAAGGCTATTCTCCTAAGGGATGTGTAAGTCAGTCAACTGGAGAAAAGGATAGAAGAGATGGCTGCAACCCTGACCAACATGGCCACCATTCACCACAACTAGCATCTCCAGATGTCAACCAATCGAAGAAAATGCACATTACAGATGAAAGAAGAGAAGTTGCCTCGACAAATAGAGATGAGCAACAAAAGATGGATTCTCCATCGGGCGCCATGCCAGAGAAAGAATTTAAGCAAAACGTCGAACATGTTCGGGAGGCCTTAACCCAATCCAAGGGTTGTGCATTAATTCTAAAGGGTAGACCTTATCCAGAAAAATTTGATGTCGTACCTTTCCCCAAGGGTTTCGTGGCCCTAAACTTTAAGATATTTGACAGAACTGGAAATCCCAGGCAGCATATAACACACTTCCGAGCCAGTTGTGACAACACAAGGAATAGCGAAGCTTTACTCTTCCAATAGTTTATCAGCAGCCTGTCAGGAATCACTTTTGATTAGTATGTCAATTTACCCAACGGATCAGTCAAGACATTTGCCAAGTTGGAACAATTATTTATGAAAAGATTCACTCGAGCGCAACATCAAGTGTCTATAGGAGAGCTCATAATGGAAAAGCAAAAGCCCAACAAGACTTTGGTGCACTACATTTTGAGGAGGAAAAACCATAGCATGAAGTGTGAACCTCAGCTACAAGAACATCATGTGATTGAGATCTTACTCAAAAGCATTCATGGCCCAATAGCTTTCATGCTCAAGGGGCTCACCATCTAATCCTTTGAGAAGCTACTTAGTAAAGCCAGTAGTCTTCAAGAAGAAATCAAACATATGGATTCACATGAGAAATCTAAGGAAACCAGAGTGTTAGAAAAGAAATCAGGAATAGTTGCGAGTGTAGACAAAGGAAAATAGCCAATGAAGATATATGCAGAATATCCTTGTCAGTCTTCATTACTGCAGGCCCAGAAACAGAATAGCCAGTCCAACCAACAACCGCCTCAAGGAGGGTCATCTCAGAATAAGAGAATATCTCTGATAGAATGACAAAAAATGGTGTATTCTTTCAAAGATGAAGCTGTATCCAAAATGTTCAAAAGCCTGATGAAGAAGCATGAGTTCAAACTACCAGAGCCAAAGAAGCCCAAAGAGGTCGATAAAAAGGATGAACCAAATTATTGCCCATATAACCAATTGCTCGGATACACTATAGAAGACTGCTTCATCTTTGAGGATTGGCTCAAAAAGAATCTTAAAGATGGGAATATAATGATCCAGAAAGAATATTTAAGAGAACATAAAAAAGGTTCCATAAATATGATTACGACCGAGTCGATTTCTCCGATTGATCCATATACTTGAAAGATGGATGGAGTACAAATTAAGAAAAACTCAAGAGGGTTCTGAATCAAATTCAAAATTCATTGAAACAATTTTCCACATACACTAGAAAAGATGGATGGAATGAAGTGTGGAGCAAATCATCTAAGAAAATATTGAACCAAATCCAGAATGCATCAAAACAAGCATCCGTTCAGAGTCTTCAGCCTGCCAAGCCCGAGATGAAGATTTCACCACAAGATCCGTCATCATCAAAGACAAAGAAGAAGAAAAATACTACCACAAAGATTGATAGCAAATAGGGTAGGATAGGAGCTTCCTCTGCTGGATTGGTTGTCTTGGATTTGGGGAAGAAAATCCTCAAACCTCTGACTGTATGATTATCTTTTTGCCCCTCAGGGGTCTTATGAATATAATGATCATGATTTTGGCTATGTTTTAATTATTTATAGTGATGACGTAATTGATTATAACCAATGTAAGTTCAATCTCGATTCCCGAAATGATCCTCAAATCATACTTCAGTCTGACAAACTCGGTAACAATACCGACGAAGACGTCAACGATAACAGCTACGACAGCATCAGGAGTGATGAACCAATCCTTGAGTGCCAAGGAAAACTGCTTGACATGAACTTAAATCTTTTCGACAAAGAAGAAACACCAAAATGTTCAACAAAGGTACCTCAAGAATAAGAAATTACAGAAACAAACTTGAGGAGCGGGAAAGTGTTATCCGCGAGGACAGCTCCAATGGATAAAGTAAGATAAATAGTAACTCAAGAAGAACTACCTCCACCTCCACCAGTGGAACAAACACATAACCAAAAGAAAATTGGAGGACCAAATAAAGTGGATTACGTGCTAGCTCATCTTAGGAAGTTGCCAGCCCGATTAAGTATCTATGATGCTCTGCCTATCAAAAGAAATGAGAGATACTCTTGTTACTGCCTTGCTTGACTCTAAGATTTGCTTAGCTCAATCGGCTAGGACATCCTCAGATGAAGTTTGATTATTGAAAGAACAGTCTGGGGTAACTTTCATAGATAAGGATTTGCTGCTCAGTACCACCGACCATAATCGTCCACTCTACATCTCCGTTAACATCGACAGATTTGTGTTGTCCAGAGTTTTAGTAGATCCTGGAGCATCTCTCAACTTGATGAGTCTACTGACATTGGCCTATTCGGACATCAAAGCTCAAGAGCTTATGGCTGATAAAATGATGCTAAGAGGATTCAACCAAAAGAGAGAAAGAGCCCTTGGATCCATTACATTGTTTGTGAAGGTAAGAGAACTAGCAACAACCGCCAAGTATCATTTCATCAACGTCGAGACCTCTTTTAATGATCTACTGGTTGATCATGGATTCATGAACACAACATGGTTACATTCTCTCTACACCAGTCCATCAAGCACTATAAAGAAGGATAAGAACACTGCATTAAAGGAGATCTACAACCATTTTCAGTTCATGAAGTTGGCATTCATGAAGATGCTGCCTACTACGTGCCTCCGAAGAAAAATGTCTTCTCTCAAAAAATTGCGACAAACAAAAATAAAGATCCAGAAGAAGTACAACGGCAGAGTCATTCAACTCTGCTTCAGGGAGCTTCCACTACTCTCTTATAACAAGTTGGTGAGGTTCTTTTAGTTTGCGCACCCGAGGCCGAGGCCGGGGACGTGGGCGAGGAAGAATGAACTTAGTCGTTGAACGGACTAGGCCAACCATCAACATCGGTGATGAAGATAGTTCTAAAGATGAAATAATTATGATAAAACAGAGGAAACCTCTTGTTGACCTCACTTTTGTTTGAGGTTTAATTTTTCCTTATTAGTAGCCTAAGATTTAGCCATAGGACTTCCCTATTGACTATTCTTAGAAAACTAGAAAAGGAACCCTCACCATTAGATATTCTACAATCCTCTTTACTCAACTTGAAGTTCTACATATTGGTCCTAACCTCTAGCACTAGTAGGTGGGGTCATTATGGGTGAACTCAAGATGTGTCACCCTTAAGACTACTGGACCTTAGGGTTGACCCCGGGTGTTGGTCTAAGGCTTGAGGTACATATTTGCACTTACAATCACTCACAATCCTAAACCAAAATTTCTTGACCTTGGTCCCTTCATACTCTTGGGATACTCATGTAGGTGGTCCCCTAAACCCACTAGCCCTAGGCTAGGGTTTAGCTAAGACCAGTACATAGAGGGCCCAAAATGTGTTTTCCATTGGTCCATGGCATATTGATTATGGTTGGCGCTCCAATTCTACCAAAATGTCCAACTTAGCCTTTTGCCCTAAAACTCCCCCAAATTACCTAGATACCCTCGGGACCCTAAATTTGGCCAAAATTCTCAAATTTACCCAAAATACCGAAGTTGGTTCAAAAATCACTTCAGACACCTTGAAAACACCCAAACTACCCAAAATCACCAAAATTGGCCGAATTACCAAAGTACCCCTCCTTAATCCAAAACTCTAAAAATTCTAAAAAATTCCAAAAATTCTCAAAACTTCCTAAATATTCCTAATTTTATTTTCGTCAACTACTACATGACCCAATTTGGCCAATTTGACCATCTTTGAGCAAAAGCCCCAAATTGCCTTTTAAAGGCCCATATTTTCCCCAAATCACTCCAAATGTTTATCAAATTAGTCTCAATTTATCCCAATTTCAATTATAAACTCAAATTCACTCTTAATATGACAAATCTAGTCCAAATACAAGCCCAATTGGTCCATCATTTGAACCTAATTTGGATTTAGATCAAAAAGCCCCAATTTTGGCCCCATGATTTGATTCCACCAAATTGAACCCATGCCCAACTCAGCTTGCCACAATTTGTGTTGAAAAACCTTCATAATATTACCATACATCAAAATTAACCTTCAATTGACCTTGGTGAAGCCTCAATTTCATTTTATTTCAACCTAAGTCCAAAAACCCCAAATTTACCCCAAATTGGCCATGTCTCAAAATCTCACCAAATTGATGGCCTTAGCCCC
>JXCR01104854.1:9743-27301 GCA_002079205.1 Phalaenopsis hybrid cultivar | reverse complement strand
CTGCCATAAAATTCTTAGCACATTTTCTTAAGTGTTGTTCCGTTTGTTATTATCAGGCTAATGGTTTGCAAGCGTATGCTGTAACTCTGATAACTTATTTAGGACTTTGGTGGTAAGTACACTCAACCATTGAACTTTAACTCTTGTCCTTGGAAATTTTTATTTTAATTTAACAGATGCCTCTCTCATTTTAGGTTTGAGATATTCGACCCTTCAATTGTTTACGATCATCTTGGAGAAATTTTTTCAGCACTTGTTGTGGGAAGCCTTGTCTTTTGTGTTTTCTTATACCTGAAAGTAAGTTTTCGCAGTTTTAAGTACTATTCATCAATTTGCTTTTCTATTTATTTTCTTATTTTGATGAACAACTGTTTTTCTTTTTAGGGTCATGTGGCTCCTTCTTCTACCGACTCTGGATCGTCTGGTAATCCAATAGTTGATTTCTATTGGGTATGTCTTTTAGTCACTTTGCTACCTACCATTTAGGATTAATTTTGGATTTAAATTAATTTGTNGGTATGTCTTTTAGTCACTTTGCTACCTACCATTTAGGATTAATTTTGGATTTAAATTAATTTGTTTTTTTTACAAATTACTTTTGGACATCATAGGTGGGTGAACTATTTTGATAAACTTTTCATTGAAGTATCTGAAAATATGATCAACCTTAGTGATTTTAATATCATTAATAATAATAAATATTTTTTTTTTTACCGTCACATTAGTAAATTAGTAAGATCTGATGATATCCCAATTAAATTGTGAAAATATTTAGGTGATTTGAGAGTTTCTTGGCTCACTAAACTCTTTAATATTATTCTAAAAACTAAAAAGATGTCTGAGGAGTGGAGGAGTATTTTGGTTCCTATTTTTAAGAATAAAGNTTTGAGAGTTTCTTGGCTCACTAAACTCTTTAATATTATTTTAAAAACTAAAAAGATGTCTGAGGAGTGGAGGAGCATTTTGGTCCCTATTTTTAAGAATAAANGGTCACATTAAACGTCGACTATCTGATGATCCGATTAGGAGAGAATGTTTTAGATTTGACTTGTGTTAAGAAAGGCAGAGGTATACCTAGGAAGACTTGGGCTTATTATATAAAAAATGATCTTAATTTACTAGAACTAAATGAAAATATGACACTAAATACTACGCAATGGGGAAAAAGGATTCATGTAGCCGACCCCATATAGTGGGATTAAGGCTTTGTTGTTGTTATTGTTGTTGTTGTTGTATTGTCATCTCTTTTCATAATTATATCAATATGCACAATAAATGCTAAGATCTTTTTGTTAGGGAATGTTGTATAAAAAGTGTATGTAGCTTTCTTTATATCGTATTTCAAACAGGACTTCTGTAAATTNAAACATACAAAAAATAATTGAGATTTTTTGTTAATGGAATGCTTTATGAAGAGAGTATGACCTTTTGGTTTTTTTTTCGTCACATTTCAAATTTAGTTTATGTAAATCTGCCAAATCATGCCCTTAGAGATTGCTGAAAATTATATAATGCCTATTCTAATTTGCAAATTTTATTTTCTATAAAAAATAAGTTAAATTTTAGCGGAAAATCTATATTTGCTTCAATAGCATTCCAATGTAAAAGGGTATTTTTCACATCATATTATTGAATGGACATCCAAGGTTAGCAGTTAAGAGAGAAAAATATGAAGTATACACATTTTGGTAATAGGAACAAAAGTTTCTTAGTAGTGTATATCTTAGTGTTATGTATAATTTTATATCCTTTATTATCCAACCTTGTTTAATATTGTTCATAGCTTTCATTTGCTTTATATTTTAATGAGATCTTACAAATTCTCTCTTTAACTAGCTTAATGATTTTCCATATGNGCTTTATATTTTAATGAGATCTTACAAATTCTCTCTTTAACTAGCTTAATGATTTTCCATATGTTTTTTTTTTCTTTTTTTCAGGACATTTATTTTAGATGGTGGCACCTAAAAGATGAATAAAATTATTTTTATGAGTAAACTTCAAGATTTCAATATTTTGGATGTTCATGTAGAAACTAATTCTATGTGGGATAAAGTAACAAGCACAATTAAGCAAGTGACAAAAGATATACTTGGAGAATCATAAGAAAAAACTTTTATAAATAAAAATAGTTGGTGCCAGAATCATAATGTACAACAAAAGATAAAATATAAGAAGTTGTGTTATAAAAATTTGTTTAAATGTAAAAACATAGAGAACTGGCAAAAATATAAGGTAGCTNGATATACTTGGAGAATCATAAGAAAAAACTTTTATAAATAAAAATAGTTGGTGCCAGAATCATAATGTACAAGAAAAGATAAAATATAAGAAGTTGTGTTATAAAAATTTGTTTGAATGTAAAAACATAGAGAACTGGCAAAAATATAAGGTAGCCCGTAGAGAGTGTAAGAGAACAATTTGTGACACTAAGAATTCAACTTTTTATATGGAGAATCAAAATGAAATATTTTTATAAATAAAAATTATTTTTGGTTGAATAATAATGTGCAAGGATAAAATATTAGAAGTTGTGCTATAAAAAATTGTTTAGATGTAAAAACTTAGAGAAATGGAAAAAATATAATGTGGCCCGAAGGGCGTCTAAAAGAGCAATTTATGATGCTAAGAATTTTGTTTTTAGTATCTTTATAAGAGATTAGCTACTAAAGAGGGTGAAAATTATATGTAGAAACTAGACAAACAAAGAGAGAAGAAAAGTAAATNTGGAAAAAATATAATGTGGCCCGAAGGGCGTCTAAAAGAGCAATTTATGATGCTAAGAATTTTGTTTTTAGTCTCTTTATAATAGATTAGCTACTAAAGAGGGTGAAAATTATATGTATAAACTAGACAAATAAAGAGAGAAGAAAAGTAGAGATTTAATTCAATAAAGTCTATTAAAGAAGAAAACCAAAAAATGTTTTTCTTAAAGGAAGATATTCAATTTTGATGGGCGAGCTATTTTCATAAACTTTTCAATGAAGCTTTTTAAAATATGAGCGATCACAGTGATCTTAATATTGTTTATAATAATAATAAATCTTTTTTTAAAAAGGAAGTTGAAGATGTAGAGAAAGCCAATGGTGGAAAATCAGGACCTTATGATATTTATATTGAAGTGTGGAAATATTTAAGAGATTTGAAATTTCCTTTGCTTACTAAACTCTTTAATATTATTTTAAAAACTAAAAAGTTGCTTGAGGAGTAGAGGAAGAATATTTTGATTTTCATTTTTAATATTAAAGAGGATGCACTATAGTGTGCAAATTATAAAGGAATTAAGTTAATGTGCCATACTTTAAAATTATGGGAGAGGGTAGTTTAACATAGCTTAAGACGTGATACAAAGATTTCTCTTAATAAGTTTGGATTTATGCTAGGCATGTTTACCATGGAAGCTATACATTTATTGAGAGGTTTGATGAAGAAGTATAGAGAGAGTAAAGAGGATCTACATATGATTTTTATTGATTTAGAAAAAGTTTATGATAAGGTTCCAAGAAAAGTTTTTTGGAGAGTTCTAGAAAAGAAAGGTGTTGATATGAATTATATTCAAGTTATTAAATATATGTATACTAGAGTTGTTACTTGTGTTTGACAGAAAGAGGATTGACCAAGTATTTTCCTATTTCAGTTGGATTACATCAGGGATTGGCTTTATGTCCATATCTTTTTGTTTTAGTTATGAATGCTCTAACTGGACATATCAAGAGGATGTACCTTGGTGTATGTTTGTCGCTGATGATGTCTTTCTTATGTATAAGACTAGAGAAGGAGTTCAAGAAAAACTTGATATATGGATGTCTACATTGGAGTCCAGCCTTCATCTGAGTATATCTAAAATTGAATACATGGAATGTAAGTTTAGTAGTAGTACCCTTAGCGGCAAAGTTATACCTATGGGTGATCAAATCATTAGAATGTGTGAACATTTTAGATTTCTCAGGTCTATTGTTCAAGGTAATAGTGATATAGGTGGGGATGTTATTAAAAATATTCATGTTGGTTGGTTGAGGTGGAGGAATGCATCAGGCTTATTGTGTCTTAGAAAAGTGCCGCTTAGATTTAAAGGAAAATTTTATAAGACGGTGGTGAGACCTGCAATGCTTTATAGTGCAAAATTGTTGGTCTTTAAAAGAGAAGCATAAAACCAAGTTAAGTATTGTTGAGATAAGAATTCTTAGGTGGATGAGTGGCTTGACAATTAAAGACAAAATGTGAAATGAATCCATCCGTGAAAGTGTTGGTGTAGCTCCTTTTGCAAACAAGATTATAGAGAGTCGTCTTAGATGATATGCTCACATTAAAAGTTGACCATCCGATGCCCATTAGGAGAGTAGATGTTTTAGATTCAACTTATGTTAAGAAAAGTAGAGGTAGACCTAAAATGATTTGGGCATATTGTATAAAAAAATGATCTTAATCTATTATAATTAAATGAATTATGACACTCAATAGGACACAATGGAGAAAAGGGATTTGGGTAGCCGACCCTACTTAGTGGGATAAATGATTCTTGTTGTTTTTGTTGTATCATTTCTTCTCTTGATATCCCTCTAAAGTTTGAAAAGATGTTAACTGGGTTATTGGGTATAAGAGGAGACTATATGGTAGTAGGTGATCATTGTATGGGAGTTATCTGAAAATGATTCTGCTCCTTGAGCTTTCTGGAAATTTTAGTGGGCTTTATTTTCTTCTATAGATCTAAAGAGATTTAATAATAGGAATATCATGTTGTTCTTGTGATTACAAAGCTGGGATGTTCTTTAGTAAAGATATTCAAGTTCATCAAACTTTTATTCCATTTGGATTTCATTTTTAATTAAATTGACATCTTTGAAAGTTATAAAATTTTGGCAGTCTGTTAATAAGATTTATATAATTTTTGACTGGATGAATATCCTAAAAAGAGACATTTAAGTGCCTTAGGATTAAGTTTTATTTTGATGTTGTTTGTAAATGGAACACATAGACGTTCAACTTTAGAGGAAATTTTGATAAAAAATTATTTGTAGAAAATTTTGAGAAGATAGTTTATGGGACTTTTAAAATCAATTATCTTGGGGTTGTTCAATTAATGATATATTTAGAGGTTATGATAGTTTCTCAATGTATTATAGGAATTTGGTTTTGGAAAGGAAGAGCTTTGGTAACTTAAATTGCCGATTTTTTACTGTCACTCCATTTTTTTTTTTGTTGCAAATGTAGTAGCATTTTAACTTAGAAGTAATTTTTCTTAATAGCTTCCTTAATGTCGTTTGTGGTTGCTAGTTTCCTTAACTTATAAGTCTGCTTGATAGGTTAGTTACCTCATTGATTACAAGGCATTATGGCATTTCATGACCATGATATAATCATTGAATTTGCATCATCCCAACGTGCAGGCTTTGAGCCTTTCAGATTCTGATTTTCGATAAGAGGGTGACACTTTTATTTTCCTTTCATAGGTATTCACAAACTAATACCATTCAATTATTTTTTTATTCAAATATCTTAGTTCGATTTTTACCATTCATGATAGTTTACCTTTGATAGGAAAATTGAAAAAACTAGCAATGATGAGGATAATAAGACNACAAACTAATACCATTCAATTATTTTTTTATTCAAATATCTTAGTTCGATTTTTACCATTCATGATAGTTTATCTTTGATAGGAAAATTGAAAAAACTAGCAATGATGAGGATAATAAGAATAAAATAGAAAAATTAAAGGATGTAAAAATAACCCTAAACTTGCATCTATATAGCATATAAGAAAGATAAAGTAGATTGAAAGTTTGCTTTGTTCATTCCCTCGATGGTTATTTATATATAAAATAATCTAGAAAATAATTAAAATTTACAAAAGAAATTTACTTTTAAAATTAAAACTGCTATCTAGGTCAGAGATTCCACTTTTTTTAAAATTTGTGGCATATANTAGAAAATAATTAAAATTTACAAAAGAAATTTACTTTTAAAATTAAAACTGCTATCTAGGTCAGAGATTCCATTTTTTTTAAAATTTGTGGCATATATTAGTTCTTTATTTAACAATTGGAAGTTTGCCAACATCGCCAACCCTTAGATAATTTTCAACACGTCTTGTTTAAGGAGCTTATGTTGGAGAAAAGATAGAATGACTTGAACACGCAGTTTGGGTTGCTGGGTCCAAGGCATTATAATGGAAGAGAGAGAGAGTGATAGGAGTTTACGGCAAAAGAAAAATCCAATCGGGAGTTTCCCTTGAAGGTGTGACGTACCAATGAGTGAGTAGAGTCAATAAAATTTTTGCTAGTTGCCTTAATTGATTTTTATATTGATTCTTGAACTTATGTTTATGCATTTATCAAACCAAGCAAGAAGTAAGTGATTCTTCTTGATGGAATTGTTAATAGAAATCTTCCACTACCCTTTAGTATTAGAAATTTTAAAGTCAGCAGGGTTGGGGATATCAAACCAAGCAGTTTTCTCTTCTTTCGTTTCTTAAAATGTATCTTGCTTCCCTTTGGACCAAAATGGGCTAGATGGAACGGAAGAAAGTTAACTCAAAGCTCCTNTTGTACGAATGAGAAGATCTCATCTAGGAATGGTAGGAATATGAACATGGGTGAATTCAACATCAAGTCCTATAAGGAACTAAAAAATTCTCTTCTTCCATATTATGTGGGTACCTCAGCGTCATCCTTATACTTATCCTGAGATCTTGATAATAGTTTAGTTCGAACAAGAAGAGACCTTCATAGCCTTCAAATATTTAATGACAGAGAGGTTACANTCACATCAAACATAATGTCATTTTAACTTCTAAAATGTAAAATACACCTTTTTATTCATAGTTAAGGTGACTGTTTTAGGAGTCGCATATTTATATACATAGGAATTGAGTTATATGTATGTAAATCTTTCCTTTTTTTTTCGTTCGCCTTCTTGAAATGTATCTAGTATTCCTTCCATTCGAAATGGGCTACAGATGGAAGAGAGAGATACGTACCCCCAGCTGCTTGAAAGCATTTTTGCTGCATGCCTTTCTCCATATAGAGAACACATAGTTCACATTATCAATAGGGATGTAGATGCCAAAATAATTATATTAGAGAGCACGACAACCAATAAAAGATGTCAAAATTGTCTTCTAATTTATTTTTACAGATTTCAAAAGAAAAATATTGGTTCTTTTGTTTTATAAGGAGGCCTTATCGGTTTATTCTTCCAAAATTAATACTTTTACCATTCTGATCCTTCCAAGCAGTATTAAGAAAGGTTTAAATAGCTTTGAAAACCAAGGAACAAAAGCATGATTATTGAATGACTATACTTTTACATCCATTTGTTCAACTTTATGCTGCTAATTTGTTATACTTGGTAGTTATATGCTGAGAGGGATGGGGATTTTTTAAGCGAACAAACCTAAAATTTTTCATTATGATGGCTCAGCTTTATGCTGGTTAGTATATAGCTTTGATTCAATCAGCATTTTGCGCTCGCACCCTCTGAAACTGTTAGCAGTTTGACATATTTATTGCTGCAAGTTGTTCAATTCTTTGCTGCAAAAAATGCTGCTCGAAATGGAAATGTTTTCATGCTTTACATCTTGATGCAGGATTTTCAAGTTTTTGTAGCAATTAAAAAAACATGTTCGTTTATTTTTTTTTAAACAAATTAGATTGTTCTTTTTTTTTTTTTTTATTTCAGAAGTTTGAGGAGGCTTTAATATTTATATATTTCTTTTTCTTTTTTTTCCTCCCGACTCTTGCTACCCTCACCTCCCTAACTGTTCTTTCGATTGATGATTCCTCGTGGAAAGTTATAAACATATCAAAACTGATTTTATTAATTAGAAATTGAATAGAATTAAGAACAAAATAACAATGTAGAGTGATCACGAACTTCTAATTTCACCTACGAATTTTAATTACAGTTTTAATCATTGGCAGACTATGAAGAAACTTATGGACAGAAGGAGCAAACATTTAGATCACCTTTTCTATCAGACATCCTCAAAGGAAACACTTCAAATGGGTGGACAGAAACAGGGCAGAGAAGCTTTAGGATCATGAAGAAAAAAATTCAGGAGGCTACCTCTGAAATCAGGCAAAATCAATGGTGAGCAAATATGTAACATTTCAGTAAATTTGTTGTGCAGAAAAAAAAAAAGACAAATTGATGTTTGAAATTTTGAAAATTAGATACTTCTACCAGCGAAGATGTTATTACCTTCAACCCAGCCCTGCTTAATCATGATATTTAATGAAGCAAATTAAATATGCCGAAAATTGAAGATGGCTGGAAGCTCAATAGAAGGAAATTGTAAATTGTACCCATCTGTTTGCATCTCATTTTTTTGTGGGTGAAATTGTAATGGCGACCTTTTACAGGGTTCATTTATGCATTACTTTTGTTTTATTGATCGCTCTTGTTTTGTCTGATGATTACTTTATGGTTTTTTTGTCAGTTATTGCTTGTTCCNGGTGAAATTGTAATGGCGACCTTTTACAGGGTTCATTTATGCATTACTTTTGTTTTATTGATCGCTCTTGTTATGTCCAATGAATACTTTTATGGTTTTTTGTCAGTTATTGCTTGTTCCTAAGTTTGCAATGAATGGGTGTCATATTCTGACATTGTATTACCGCCAAATTATTTGTTTATTTTCATGAAAAATACAACAATGTGCTCAAGATATATTTCCAGTACCATGTGTTATAATATTCGGGATACTATAAAGCAAATTCTCCATTTTCTTGGACTTTTAAGGCCTAGCAAACTTTGTTTATCTTTAAAATGCTACAATTTTGCTCCTCAATGTGGATTCAGGTTGATGTTTATTCAGAAATAACTTCCTCTTAAGAGGATGCAAGCACAAAACGCTGATTGAATCAAAGTGATATACTAACCAGCATAAAGCTGAGACATCATAATGAAAATTTTGAAGTTTAGGAAATACTGTGGTAGTTAAAACAATGTTAAAAGAATTTGAAGTCATTAGGGTAACAATGTGCATGTATGCATATATTAATAATAATTTTACTTATATATGTTTCTAGCATTGATGATTTAAAAGCCTTTTTACTTCTGTTTCAAGTATTGGGATGCATTAAAAAAAAAAGTCTTTATTCTTAACCCTATCCCAAACAAAAAGAATACCACGTAATAGAAAAGGAGCTATCATTTAAAGGGAAAAAAATTACGTACGTCAAGGGATAAGTAGAGATATCTACATAATAAGGTATACGGGGTTCATACGGAGATTACAAAGGGGTTTACAAAGGGGTTATAACCCATTGTACCTTCTATGTAACCTTCCGTGTAACCCTGTTATAACGTTATAATCTCAATANTGTAAAATACACCTTTTTATTCATAGTTAAGGTGACTTTTTTAGGAGTCACATATTTATATACATAGGAATTGAGTTATATGTATGTAAATTTTCCCTTTTTTTTTCGTTCGCCTTCTTGAAATGTATCTAGTATTCCTTCCATTCGAAATGGGCTACAGATGGAAGAGAGAGATACGTATCCCCCAGCTGCTTGAAAGCATTTTTGCTGCATGCCTTTCTCCAGATAGAGAACACATAGTTCACATTATCAATAGGGATGTTGATGCCAAAATAATTATATTAGAGAGCACGACAACCAATAAAAGATGTCAAAATTGTCTTCTAATTTCTTTTTACAGATTTCAAAAGAAAAATATTGGTTCTTTTGTTTTATAAGGAGGCCTTATCGGTTTATTCTTCCAAAATTAATACTTTTACCATTATGATCCTTCCAAGCAGTATTAAGAAAGGTTTAAATAGCTTTGAAAACCAATGAACAAAAGCATGATAATTGAATGACTATACTTTTACATCCATTTGTTCAACTTTATGCTGCTAATTTGCTATACTTGGTAGTTATATGCTGAGAGGGATGGGGATTTTTTAAGCGAACAAACCTAAAATTTTTTATTATGATGGCTCAGCTTTATGCTGGTTAGTATATAGATTTGATTCAATCAGCGTTTTGTGCTCGCACCCTCTGAAACTGTTAGCAGTCTGACATTTATTGCTGCGAGTTGTTCAATTCTTTGCTGCAAAAAATGCTGCTCGAAATGGAAATGTTTTCATGCTTTACATCTTGATGCAGGATTCTCAAGTTTTTCTAGCAATTAAAAAAAAATGTTCGTTTATTTTTTTAAAAACAAATTAGATTGTTCTTTTTTTTTTATTATTTCAGAAGTTTGAGGAGGCTTAATATTTATATATTTCTATTTTTTTTTTCCTCCTGACTCTTGCTACCCTCACCTCCCTAATTGTTCTCTCGATTGATGATTCCTCGTGGAAAGTTATAAACATATCAAAACTGATTTTATTAATTAGGAAATGAATAGAATTAAGAACAAAATAATAATTTAGAGTGATCACGAACTTCTAATTTCACCTACGAATTTTAATTACAGTTTTAATCATTGGCAGACTATGAAGAAACTTATGGACAGAAGGAGCAAGCATTTAAATCACCTTTTCTATCAGACATCCTCAAAGGAAACACTTCAAATGGGTGGACAGAAACAGGGCAGAGAAGCTTTAGGATCATGAAGAAAAAAATTCAGGAGGCTACCTCTGAAATCAGGCAAAATCAATGGTGAGCAAATATGTAACATTTCAGTAAATTTGTTGTGCAGAAAAAAAAAAAGACAAATTGATGTTTGAAATTTTGAAAATTAGATACTTCTACCAGCGAAGATGTTATTACCTTCAACCCAGCCCTGCTTAATCATGATATTTAAATGAAGCAAATTAAATATGCCGAAAATTGAAGATGGCTGGAAGCTCAATAGAAGGAAATTGTAAATTGTACCCAGCTGTTTGCATCTCATTTTTTTTGTGGGTGAAATTGTAATGGCGACCTTTTACAGGGTTCATTTATGCATTACTTTTGTTTTATTGATCGCTCTTGTTATGTCCAATGAATACTTTTATGGTTTTTTGTCAGTTATTGCTTGTTCCTAAGTTTGCAATGAATGGGTGTCATATTCTGACATTGTATTACCGCCAAATTATTTGTTTATTTTCATGAAAAATACAACAATGTGCTCAAGATATATTTCCAGTACCATGTGTTATAATATTCGGGATACTATAAAGCAAATTCTCCATTTTCTTGGACTTTTAAGGCCTAGCAAACTTTGTTTATCTTTAAAATGCTACAATTTTGCTCCTCAATGTGGATTCAGGTTGATGTTTATTCAGAAATAACTTCCTCTTAAGAGGATGCAAGCACAAAACGCTGATTGAATCAAAGCGATATACTGACCAGCATAAAGCTGAGGCATCATAATGAAAATTTTGAAGTTTAGGAAATACTGTGGTAGTTAAAACAATGTTAAAAGAATTTGAAGTCATTAGGGTAACAATGTGCATGTATGCATATATTAATAATAATTTTACTTATATATGTTTCTAGCATTGATGATTTAAAAGCCTTTTTACTTCTGTTTCAAGTATTGGGATGCATTAAAAAAAAAAGTCTTTATTCTTAACCCTATCCCAAACAAAAAGAATACCACGTAATGGAAAAGGAGCTATCATTTAAAGGGAAAAAAATTACGTACGTCAAGGGGTAAGTAGAGATATCTACATAATAAGGTACACGGGGTTCATACGGGGATTACAAAGGGGTTTACAAAGGGGTTTACAAAGGGGTTATAACCCATTGTACCTCCTATGTAACCTTCCGTGTAACTCCCGTGTAACCCTGTTATAACGTTATAATCTCAATGGATAAAATAAAAGTGTGCGTTACAGTTGAGTTACACGGAAGTTATAACACGCTTGTAACCCCCATGTGACTCCCATATAACGTTTGTGTACCATATTATGTACACATCTCTGCGTACCCCTTGACGTACGCAAATTTTTCCCATTTTAAGGCCCAATAATGACAACTTGGTTGATTTGTTTCAACTAAAGCCTATCCGATGGACCGAATCATACCATAGTTTATAGTTTCAAACTGCATGATTTTTTTTTAGGCTATGGTGAGGGCTAGAACAAGACACTTTGAAATTCTCTTCAATTAATATGGTACACATCTAAGCACGTTTCAAATTTCATGTTGATTATTTGATTATTTACTGTGAAAACATAAACCTATTTTTCTCGGGGCAATTTATATCTAATATTGAATCCAACCTATCTACATACTTCCAATCAAATTAGCTTTCAAGTTAAATATGCCTATTAAAAGAAAATTGCAAGGAATATACATATACAAACGCATAAATATGCAGAACCAAAGAGTTCTTCATCATATAAAATATGTAAATAGAGCTATCGCAATAGTTTTGCATGGCGTGTACACAAAATAAGTATAAAATTAACTATAATACTCTCGACGTGTCGCATAGCATAAATAACTATACTGTTTGGGACCTAACCAGAAAGGTCTTGAGAAGAAGATCACCGAAGCCGGGCACGGCCGACAGGTAATGGCCGGTCATGGAGAGCTCGTGGTACTCGATCCAGTCAAGGCGTTGGCATACATATCGCTGCAGAGTGACCGGCACCAGCCCGTCCTCATCGCCCTGCCATAGATGAACCCTGAAGGGCGGCTCGTGGAGATCCATTGGATCGAACTCCCACTTACCGAACATTACATTCATGTCCCGGTAATATGACTCCTCTACCCCTTGCTGCGTCGCTAGCTTCCTCCTCTGTGGACCCCACCACATTCAATATTTTTTTATTCCATTAATTATTTACATAATTGTTGATGATGCACATTATATACATTTGATTATATATATATATATATATATAAAGAAGAATTTACATGCATACTACTCAATTCACGTATTTACATCTAGAGCACCTACAATTCAATCTATACATACATGTTATATGCAAAAGTTAGAATATTGGTATTTTTAATTTTTTTATGTGATGAAAATTTTGGTTGGTATAAATGTAAAAAATAAAATAAAATTTGGTGTTGGATATGCAAATAGTTTTACAGCACATTTGGCCTTTAATTTTGAAGAAGATAAATGAGATGCATCTTTAATCATAAATTATATATGTCTTATATTTTTCAGGGGCATTTACATACATACCACACTATTCTAATATAATTACATATCCGGCATCTAAACTTTAATATATAAATGCATAGCCCACAAATCCTTAATTACACAGCAAAAATATCACTCTTACCTTTTAAAAATGAATACAGATTTTCATGTGTAAGTTGATGACACCAAGTGGTATAAATGTAAATATGAAAATCTAAATGTTATATGTCTAAATACAAAAGAATTGTGTTATAAATGTAAATTTCCCTATTTTTTATAAAAGAATTATCTCATATTTATGCCTGTGACGTTCATACCCCAAAAGATCAGGGCTTTGTTTTTTGTTTTTGTTTTTTTTTTAATCTTTATTAGTGATGTTTCTTCATAATGGATTATAGGTAAATTTACATACATCACTCAAATCTTATATATTTACATGTATATTTACTAGTATGAAATGGTGTATTTCATTTTTTATTTTTAAAAAATGATATTTTTTTATGTGATATGAAAAAATTAGGTGGTATAAATGTAAAAATAGTAAATTTTAGATGTCAACATGTAGAGACATAAGTAAGCATTGGGTGGTATATATCCATAAAATGCATGAAAATTAAAAATGATTTTAAGTAGATGACCTTTTCAATCATTCCATTTGAAGCAGCCCATTTTCTGATCTCCGCGTCGCGGCGGTTCGGAAGAGGTGTTGTGGCCTTCACAACAGTTGATGTGGGCAGCCATGACTGCTTCATCCACCAGTGAAGCAGCCATGGCGCATGGTGCGATACTCTCAGCGCCCATTGGTCTCCTACAGCCTGCTCATTGTAAGCCTTCTCCGTTAGGTTTGCTGGAAAGCTCGGCCACCAGTAGTTTATCACCGGAGCAAGGAGTGCGGCTCCAGCGAGCCTGCAATTCAGACCAATATGTAAGCATTCTTAGTAAGACAACTAGGAAAATTTACATACATACCGCTTAATTCTAACATCTAAAGTTTCATATTTATATTCAAAACACTGGTAGCATAAATTTATGCATGGAAAGTAAATAATATTTGTATAAGTGCTATGCATGTGAATATGAAAGTCTGCTAAATATGTAAATGGATAAGAATTGTTGGGCATGTTCTGAATCTAAATTTAATAGTAAAATCATGTCATGTGTAGTTGGTCGCATCACATAAAAATGTTGAAGATTAAGTAATCATAAATGTATTTATATTCCGTCTCATAATGATTAAATTTGAATCTAAAATTTTAATTAATGTTATAAATGGTTTAAGTATTACATAACTTAATTATATGCATAAAGTCAAGAACTTTACCCAAATATTTCTCAAATCTGCTATGGAAATCATACGTAACATACAAAACTTCATCTTATATCATGCATAAAGATGGTATTATATTTCTTTCTTCGGCTATATAATAAACGAGCATAACATTTAAAATAGAAAATCAAATAAATTTGAGCTCATTCACACGTACATGAAAAAAAGATGCATTTACGCCTAAACCTTACTTTTTTACATTCATATCACCAAATCTTTCATATTTTCATGCATGGTAAGATAACAAATATATGTAAAAATTGAAGTTTCAGTATTACATATGTAAATTACATATGAATTAGCTGGTATGTATGTAAATCTTCTAGAAAATAATTTTTAAAAAAATTAGAAAAGGATAACGCACCTTCCAGGAATGTACTTGATAGATGCCCAAACAGCATGGCCTCCTAGAGAGTAGCCGATGAGGTAAAATCTGGAGCCCAAATTGAGGGAATCTGCAAGCTCTTCAATGTCTGAAGCCTCACTTCTACGCGATCGTTTGGGGTTTGGGTCACTCTCGCCGTAGCCTGCGCGGTCGTAGCTCACCAAATACACTCCAAGTTCTTCCATTATTTCCTGCATCCAAAGCATATGAATATTTAGTAAAATCCAGTTAAGGAATTCATATAAGAATTTATTGTTTTATATAAAATAGCATTCATCATCATTCTTGTATATTAAGATGTCTCTGTTTTTGGATATCAAATTCTATTGTTTTTACAGTTATTACAGATGAGAAAATGATTTGATTAAACTTAATTGAACACATGATTGATTATAAATTTGCCACATTAGCATGGCCAGTCTTACAAATAATATGTTTTTTTTTTAAAAAAAAATTCTTTAGAATAGNATCAAATTCTATTGTTTTTACAGTTATTACAGATGAGAAAATGATTTGATTAAACTTAATTGAACACATGATAGATTATAAATTTGCCACATTGGCATAGCCAGTCTTATAAATAATATGGTTTTTTTTTTTTTTTGTAATTTCTTTAGAATAGAATTTGAAATGAACAAAAATTTGAAGAGAGATACCTACNATATTAAGATGTCTCTGTTTTTGGATATCAAATTCTATTGTTTTTACAGTTATTACAGATGAGAAAATGATTCGATTAAACTTAATTGAACACATGATTGATTATAAATTTGCCACATTGGCATAGCCAGTCTTACAAATAATATGTTTTTTTTTTTTTTAATTTCTTTAGAATAGAATTTGAAATGAACAAAAATTTGAAGAGAGATACCTAAAATAATTGTATATGTTCGGAAAAGCTTTCCAAAAATCAAGGGGACAATGACAGGATACCTAAAATATAAATGGTGGTTTGTTAGATACGTAAGTAAATTTAATTGAAGGCATAGATGACAAGCATATAATTAATAGCTAGGATTTCTTACTGGATTTCTAAACAATTTTTAATTAGTAATATTGATAGTAGAGCTGTTTGGGATGATGGTTGTTAAAGAGAGTGACTGACACGGCNTATGCAAAAGTTAGAATATTGGTATTTTTAATTTTTTTATGTGATGAAAATTTTGGTTGGTATAAATGTAAATAATAAAATAAAATTTAATGTTGGATATGCAAATAGTTTTACAGCACATTTGGCCTTTAATTTTGAAGAAGATAAATGAAATGCATCTTTAATCATAAATTATATATGTCTTATATTTTTCAGAGGCATTTACATGCATACCACACTATTCTAATATAATTACATATCCGGCATCTAAACTTTAATATATAAATGCATAGCCCACAAATCCTTAATTACACAACAAAAATATAACTCTTACCTTTTAAAAATGAATACAGAGTTTCATGTGTAAGTTGATGACACCAAGTGGTATAAATGTGAATATGAAAATCTAAATGTTATATGTCTAAATACAAAAGAATTGTGTTATAAATGTAAATTTCCCTATTTTTTATAAAAGAATTATCTCATATTTATGCCTGTGACGTTCATACACAAAAAATCAGGGCTTTGTTTTTTGTTTTTGTTTTTTTTTAATCTTTATTAGTGATGTTTCTTCATAATGGATTATAGGTAAATTTACATACATCACTCAAATCTTATATATTTACATGTATATTTACTAGTATGAAATGGTGTATTTCATTTTTTATTTTTAAAAAATGATATTTTTTTATGTGATATGAAAGAATTAGGTGGTATAAATGTAAAAAAAAGTAAATTTTAGATGTTAACATGTAGAGACATAAANTAAATGTAAATTTCCCTATTTTTTATAAAAGAATTATCTCATATTTATGCCTGTGACGTTCATACCCCAAAAAATCAGGGCTTTGTTTTTTGTTTTTGTTTTTTTTTTTTTATCTTTATTAGTGATGTTTCTTCATAATGGATTATAGGTAAATTTACATACATCACTCAAATCTTATATATTTACATGTACATTTACTAGTATGAAATGGTAAAAATGATATTTTTTTATGTGATATGAAAGAATTAGGTGGTATAAATGTAAAAATAGTAAATTTTAGATGTTAACATGGAGAGACATAAATAAGCATTGGGTGGTATATATCCATAAAATGCATGAAAATTAAAAAAGATTTTAAGTAGATGACCTTTTCAATCATTCCATTTGAAGCAGCCCATTTTCTGATCTCCGCGTCGCGGCGGTTCGGAAGAGGTGTTGTGGCCTTCACAACAGTTGATGTGGGCAGCCATGACTGCTTCATCCACCAGTGAAGCAGCCATGGCGCATGGTGCGATACTCTCAGCGCCCATTGGTCTCCTACAGCCTGCTCATTGTAAGCCTTCTCCGTTAGGTTTGCCGGAAAGCTCGGCCACCAGTAGTTTATCACCGGAGCAAGGAGTGCGGCTCCAGCGAGCCTGCAATTCAGACCAATATGTAAGCATTCTTAGTAAGACAACTAGGAAAATTTACATACATACCGCTTAATTCTAACATCTAAAGTTTCATATTTATATTCAAAACACTGGTAGCATAAATTTATGCATGGAAAGTAAATAATATTTGTATAAGTGCTATGCATGTGAATATGAAAGTCTGCTAAATATGTAAATGGATAAGAATTGTTGGGCATGTTCTGAATCTAAATTTAATAGTAAAATCATGTCATGTGTAGTTGGTCGCATCACATAAAAATGTTGAAGATTAAGTAATCATAAATGTATTTATATTC
>JXCR01104839.1:102023-112071 GCA_002079205.1 Phalaenopsis hybrid cultivar | reverse complement strand
ACAAATTCATATTTTCTCATATATGGCTGTTATGTTATAATGTAACTATCATTGGAAGCCTATGGAGGACGCAAATGTTGTACCTTTTTTTTTTCATTAAGATCGGTAATTGGCTTTTAGAGGGTAGTTCATGTTAAAAGTTGTCATTAAGCATGTATTATCATATTAATGTTCTTTTGTATAGTATTCCATAACATCGTAACTAATTTATGGAGTAGTGATAAAATGTGTTCATGGTCATTATTTCAAGAAAGATATAATATTGCCTCACTTCAATTTTAACAGCTACTACATCATAAATAAGGGATATTGCACTTTTTTTTCCAAAAGTCAATTCGGTTACCGTATAAGCTGCAAGGATAATTTTGGGATGAATTATTAACCTGATGTTTTTAAATTTTCTATATGTGATCTCTTTAAGTACCTAAATGGTGTCTTTATTTGTTCAGTGGGCTTCAAGATTGTGGTGAGAAGCAAGGAGGCTCTTTTTGGCTTTGGTATAAGCTATAATAATAGTGCCGAAGCAAACAATGCATGTAGGTAGCTAGTTGCCCTCTTTGCTAGGTCCGCTGGTGTCAATGATTTCTCCTCTACTTATGATCAAAGTAGCTGGTTGGTAATTGCTCGGCATAAGTACTCCAATGGTGTTTGATGCCATATTTTAGATGTATGGTAGGTGTGATCCAAAACTAGCACAGGGAGTTAAATTTTATAAATCCGAGCCTTTCCTCAAATATTCGTAATAAGACCATCAATTTTACTTGCGATATAAAACCTAATGTAACTTTTGATTCTGTCAATGCACTGATTTCTTGGGAGTTTTTGTGGAATGAGAAGGTGTTCGATTTACATTTCCAGCACTTGTGATAGTGAAGAGGGTTGATTATTGGTGCCTTCTATTTGGATATAATGTCTCGATAAGGTCTGAAGTTACATTTACCATATCCAAATGATTTTCTTAGCTTCATAAGATGGCAATCTTTTATGTGATTTGGAAAGTGAATAACTATCACATCAGTTGCTAGAGTACTCTCCATAAGTTACTATTAGAACTTGGCGGTTTACTTAGTTGCAAGTGGCTTATCCGTACATGGAAAGCTCTTTGGTTTGATTGTTGGTCTTAATGAAGGACAAACCATACAAACTACACAAATATGGCAAGCTAAGCTTCAAAACTACTCTTTTTCCACTTATAAAAAAGAGAATTAGTCATCATAGTTAATATTCTATGTTTGGCTTTGCTTCCCCATCAATTTGGGGGAAAGAGGTATGCATTGGCTTACCCATTAGAAGAAGCACTATCCCCTCAACCAACTTCAAGTAGCAGAAAAGATGGTGATTAAACTTATCAACATATTGGGTGAATTGGAGACATCATTTATTAAAACTAAAAAAAAGAGTGAGTTGGAAGAGTTTGAACTACTGTAACATGGAGTCCTCAAATAAAATATGGCTTTGGTGGAAAGTTGAAGCACTTAACAGATGTTATCTTAAAAAACCAAAAGGAATAATGTATGTTGATTCAATAGTTTTAATTATAACAAACACATACTTGATAGATCTAATAGTTTTTCATGAAATAATTTTAGAATTAAGACTATTTGTGTCACAAAAATCTAGAGCTCAACGTAATTAAGACAAACTCAATAATATAAGGCCCGTATTCTCATCAATTAAATCTATAAGTTGAAAATAAAATTATACAATATTTTTAGCTAATTATATATATTAAAATACAATAAATATTATTTTGAAATCATTTCTGTAATTTAGAGCTTGTTATGAAATTTCAAAAAAAAAAATTATCATACATACTATTTAGTTAACATTGATGCAATGTTTATNTTAAAATACAATAAATATTATTTTGAAATCATTTCTGTAATTTAGAGCTTGTTATGAAATTTCAAAAAAAAATTATCATACATACTATTTAGTTAACATTGATGCAATGTTTACTATTCATTAGCTGAAAGCATTATTCATCCAACAATTCTAATATATTAAAATCATTGAATCTTTGCTACCATCAAGTTACTTGTCGAGGTTTTCTTAATTGGAACATAACTATTTTTTTAAAATATGANCTACCATCAAGTTACTTGTCGAGGTTTTCTTAATTGGAACATAACTATTTTTTTAAAATATGATTTTTTTTTTTATAATTCATTCTTAAGTTCCTTAAGAAACTATATAAGCTGCAGATAATTTCATTTTTTTCAAACATATTAAAGATTATTTAATGCTGTGAGAAATAAAAAAATAAATAAATCAAACAATTTGTATTAAGAGCAAATTACATTAATAATCAAAGTGAAACTATGATTTACTTATTCTTATTATTAAATAAACTTTCAAAAAACTGGCTTACTTTATTTCTCCAAGCAGCATATTCAAATGACCTATATTCTATGGAATGAAGTAAATGATTACATCATGCAACCGCTCCATCATTATAGCACAANCTTATTCTTATTATATGTTTAAATAAACTTTCAAAAAACTGGCTTACTTTATTTCTCCAAGCAGCATATTCAAATGACCTATATTCTATGGAATGAAGTAAATGATTACATCATGCAACCGCTCCATCATTATAGCACAAGGTTTTAATACATACATATGATATATTAATTTCTCCTCTTAGATTCTAACAGCATTACCAAATAAGCCAAACAATAAATAAAATTTTACAATTACTGTACAAATTCGAGGAGCATCATTAAAGAAAGTCGTACTCATCCCCAAAATCATCAATAAAATGATAAAGAAAAAATTGTTGCTAATAAGCCATTGGATTAGCAGTTTTAAATAATTCTACTTTTACTCTTGAAATGGTTCATCAAATGATCATTAAAGCCTCATTAGCCTTGGGTCCACAAGATATAGATGTTAAACCACCTTCAACTTAGCTTATGGTATTTTTTCCATACAAGCATATGTCAGGTTCCTTGGATCTTCATTGTTCATAATATTCGATCATATTATATATCATCCTGCATTCAAATTACTAATGACAATAAAGTGTCTGATAATTCTATTGTAGGCAATGGGCATTAATTCTTCAGAAAAAAATAAGTATTATATCCCCTTAGAATTATACTAATCTACTCGAGAAAAATTCATAAATATTAGCAGGATCAAGCGATTGGATGATTAATTCATTTGCATTCTTCTAATTCTGAGATTGTGGGTAAATCAAAATGATGGGTTATAACATAAATGTTTTGGTCAACCAAATTTAACTACTATATCATATTTAATGAACTCCAGTTTGCTTGATAATAAAGAAGAATTCTCGCCTCATCTCACTTTTAATTGCTCAACATGTAAACTTAGTAAAAGCAAGTCTTTTCCTTTTCCATCACATCGTAGTAATGTATGGGGCATTGCTCAAGTTACATCACATATAAATTATAAATACTTTGCGCTATTCAATGATGGTTACTACAAGTATACCCGGGTTTATTTCCTTCACCAAAATCTAAAGTATTTACTAATTTAAAAAATTTGTCCCTATCTTGAAAGCCAATTCTCCTCCCGCATTAAAGTGTTAGAATCTGACTTAGGAGGTGAATATATTTAACAAGAATTTCATGACTTAATTGAAAAAAAGGGAATTGTTTTCCAATGATCATATCCCTACAGCTCCATAAAATGATATTGTTAAATGCGTAAATATTGAAAACCATTATATGTTGGTTGAATTCTGTAGCTTCGATCTTTTATTCCATCTAATATGGGCTGAAGCCTTGAGCATGACATACATTTAATTAATAGTTTACCTTCTTATGACTTGAAGTCTAAGTCCTACCTATCACCTCTTTCATTTGTATCCCAACAACCATGATATGCATTTACTTCATTGCCTAACTTTCACATTGCATTAGATTCTATTTTCATTCATTCGCCTCATTCGAAGACTAACAAATCTGATTGTTGGAAAAGGCCTATGGCTGAAGAACTTTGAGGTCTTCAAAATAACCTTACATAAAATAATGTTCAGTGTCCTTCTAATATTAAACCATTGGCTGAAAATAAATTTAAAATTTTGCTCTGGTGGTACTCTAGATTGTTATAAAGCATGTATAATGTCCCATTTCAGTTACAAAGAGAGAAGAAATTTAGAACTGAAGAAGAGGAACGAAAGTATAGAAGATAAGAATCTGATAGAAAACACAGTCAACTATAAATGTGAACGTGAATGTCCTGACCCAAATGGTGGCGATGACTCAGTTAATCCATGTGTCTGGATTGCAAACAATTGGACGTGATGCAATCATTGTGGATAAATACTTGAAAATATTTCAAGATCTGCATCCACTTTTGTTGATCCGATTGAAGCGAAGAACTGGCTAATGAGGATAGAAATGATATTAGATAGTATGGCATGTCCGGATGAAAGAAAAATATTATTAGCTACGTTTGTGCTGGATGAAGAAGCCGAAAGGAGCTAGCGTAAGGAAAAGTCAAATCAGGGGTGAAATATATGTCAGGCTGCACCCCACTCACTAGCACCCACTCAGGTGAGACATCTCCGGTGACAGGACTCGAATCCCATTGAAGAATATTCTTCCCCATCGAGCTTCTCGAGCCCACTACAAATCTGGGGTTCATCCCTCCTGTTTGGTCATCTGATGAGGTGCACCATGCGAAATAGGGAATAATCTCTAAATAACTCCATGTGATTTTCCTGACATGGCCCAAAATAACTTCACTTCGGACATGTCGAACTTTCCTCCGTATGGGTAACTCAGGAGAGGCTCTATAAATCTAAAATAGTTGCATTTCCCTTATCTGTGGTGATCGTGTATGTGATGTCGGCTCCCAAAACTCATAACCCTTACAGGCATCCAAGATTAGTCCTGCTGATGTTCCTTTCAAATTCTGCAAAATGCTAGCTTGAGACACCATAATTTTAGGCTCTGTTAGGCGGCTTATTACCTTAGATTTACTAACTTCTAAAGCAGCATATGTTATCTCCGTCGGAATCTCTATCACGAAGCCAACTGGAATTGGTGTCGTCTCTTCCTTATTGGCTGAAAAATGAGAATCATCTCTGAAGTCTGTATCTTCTTCCTGATCATCGATCATATCTTTAACTGGAAGCGGGTTCTCCTAGTTTATGTCCTCACCGTCTTTAGTGCTTGCAATATCTTTAACCGACTTTTCAAAGACACCCTGCTCAATGAAGTAGATCACTCCACTTCTTGTGCATTCTGCCTCAGCATGTCCAAATATGTGGCACTTACCACATTTTCTGGTTGTGATAGACTTGCGGATTGGTTTCGCTGGATAGTAACAAAGGGGGTCACTTGGTGTTGCGGTCTCTCCATGTAGAAAGCTAGAGTCTGCAACTTTTAGAGGTAGTAAGTTCGTAGGAATTGGCGTTGTGTTTTCCACTTCATCTTCATATCTGCTCATCCCCCCCTTCAACCATTTGGATTAGGGTCGATAGTAGCCTACCATTGGATTTCATCTTCAATGGTTGTAATCCACCGCTGAAGTCAGCAAATCTCTCGATGGATCTCCTCTCGAGTAGGATCGAGCATGTATCGATTAGTGGCATGGCTAAGGTTTAAGGTTGAGAGATGAAAGAGGATGTAGAAGATTTGTTGATGATGTAAAAAAAAAATTAACTTGGTGTTCCTGATTTTAAAAATCAGCAAGGGAAGAATTAGGTTCGATCAAATTCTTGTTGGAGGTTTGGGACTTGAGAAAGAAAAATTTTGTAGTAGTGACTTAGGTGGGGGTGGATGCTAAGGAACCCTAAGATAAGACTAGAGTTGGGCTAGCTCCGATACCAAATGATACCGGAAGAGAAATGCCCAAACCACAAAATCAACCTTTATTAATAGGAAATGAGGGTTACAACACACAAAAATTGGAAATAACATCACCAAAACACAAACGGACACCTCGAGAGCGTATCCCAAGGGTGGTGGAGTAGTGAAGATTGGTTGGAAGGTGGGGTAGGGAGCCGAGAAGGTGAGACAGCTGCTGGGAGCAAAGAGACAGCAGTTGGGACGGCTGACTGTTAGGAAAAGTGAAGGGGAAAAAATTGGACAGCAAGTCAGCACAGGGCGAAGTGGATGGGAATGGTCGGCGACTAAGGTAAGTAGAGGACACTAAGTAGGGAAGATAAAATGAGAGATACAATCGCCACCTTGGAGTAAGATACAGCCGGAGCACCACTACCTCCTCAGATACAACCCACAAAGGGGAAAGGACTCCACACAGAAATCTGGAATCATCACAAGGCAAAAAACTACCCTAACTCTCTTAAAGCAACAATATATAGATTTTCATTAATGAATGAAGAAGGAAACCTCCCACACAAACGGAAGAGGTGGGGAGGTAAAAAAATCCAAAAATAGTCACTAAAATACTTCCATACGAAGAAGTAGAACTAAAAGGCGGACAAAGGCGCAGGAGGCCGCTCGCCTCGTCAGGAGGCTCGCCAAGCCTGCTTAGCTAAGGAACCCATGTGGATCGGTCAGGGCCGGTTTGTTGCTTCCGCTCGCGCGGGAGCCTTCCTGCACCCGCGTTTTGTCCACGCAGTTCTTCGCACCCACATAAGGTTTTGTGAGAATTCAGATTTTGGTAATTTTTATATTATCACTAGGAGAAAATTGTGTGTGTGTGTTTTTTTTTTTTTTTGCATCAAACTATAATAATCTTTGTTTAAATCGAAAGTGAGAAGCTATAAAGTGTAATCTTTTGTTTGTTTCTTTAAGCATCTCATCCTAAATTTTGAATTAGTGAACCCCAACCTTTAAGATATGCGACAAAAAATTGGATATTAGAGTCTATGATTGCAATATGATGTTAATTAGAAGTAGGACATATTAATTAGATTAACAAAACTAACAACAACAACAGTAGTAGCAAAACCTTCATCCCATGGGGTCGGCTACATGAATCCTTTTTCTCCATTGCGTCCTATTTAGTGTGATATTTTCATTAGGTTAAAAAAANACCCTGCTCAATGAAGTAGATCACTCCACTTCTTGTGCATTCTGCCTCAGCATGTCCAAATATGTGGCACTTACCACATTTTCTGGTTGTGATAGACTTGCGGATTGGTTTCGCNACCCTGCTCAATGAAGTAGATCACTCCACTTCTTGTGCATTCTGCCTCAGCATGTCCAAATATGTGGCACTTGCCACATTTTCTGGTTGTGATAGACTTGCGGATTGGTTTCGTTGGATAGTAACAAAGGGGGTCACTTGGTGTTGCGGTCTCTCCATGTAGAAAGCTAGAGTCTGCAACTTTTAGAGGTAGTAAGTTGGTAGGAATTGGCGTCGTGTTTTCCGCTTCATCTTCATATCTGCTCATCCCCCCCTTCAACCATTTGGATTAAGGTCGATAGTAGCCTACCATTGGATTTCATCTTCAATGTCNAAGGGGGTCACTTGGTGTTGCGGTCTCTCCATGTAGAAAGCTAGAGTCTGCAACTTTTAGAGGTAGTAAGTTCGTAGGAATTGGCGTTGTGTTTTCCACTTCATCTTCATATCTGCTCATCCCCCCCTTCAACCATTTGGATTAGGGTCGATAGTAGCCTACCATTGGATTTCATCTTCAATGGTTGTAATCCACCGCTGAAGTCAGCAAATCTCTCGATGGATCTCCTCTCGAGTAGGATCGAGCATGTATCGATTAGTGGCATGGCTAAGGTTTAAGGTTGAGAGATGAAAGAGGATGTAGAAGATTTGTTGATGATGTAAAAAAAAAATTAACTTGGTGTTCCTGATTTTAAAAATCAGCAAGGGAAGAATTAGGTTCGATCAAATTCTTGTTGGAGGTTTGGGACTTGAGAAAGAAAAATTTTGTAGTAGTGACTTAGGTGGGGGTGGATGCTAAGGAACCCTAAGATAAGACTAGAGTTGGGCTAGCTCCGATACCAAATGATACCGGAAGAGAAATGCCCAAACCACAAAATCAACCTTTATTAATAGGAAATGAGGGTTACAACACACAAAAATTGGAAATAACATCACCAAAACACAAACGGACACCTCGAGAGCGTATCCCAAGGGTGGTGGAGTAGTGAAGGTTGGTTGGAAGGTGGGGTAGGGAGCCGAGAAGGTGAGACAGCTGCTGGGAGCAAAGAGACAGCAGTTGGGACGGCTGGCTGTTAGGAAAAGTGAAGGGGAAAAATTGGACAGCAAGTCAGCACCGGGCGAAGTGGATGGGAATGGTCGGCGACTAAGGTAAGTAGAGGACACTAAGTAGGGAAGATAAAATGGGAGATACAATCGTCACGTTGGAGTAAGATACAGCTGGAGCACCACTACCTCCTCAGATACAACCCACAAAGGGGAAAGGACTCCACACAGAAATCTGGAATCATCACAAGGCAAAAAACTACCCTAACTCTCTTAAAGCAACAATATATAGATTTTCATTAATGAATGAAGAAGGAAACCTCCCACACAAACGGAAGAGGTGGGGAGGTAAAAAAATCCAAAAATAGTCACTAAAATACTTCCATACNTGGAAGGTGGGGTAGGGAGCCGAGAAGGTGAGACAGCTGCTGGGAGCAAAGAGACAGCAGTTGGGACGGCTGACTGTTAGGAAAAGTGAAGGGGAAAAAATTGGACAGCAAGTCAGCACAGGGCGAAGTGGATGGGAATGGTCGGCGACTAAGGTAAGTAGAGGACACTAAGTAGGGAAGATAAAATGAGAGATACAATCGCCACCTTGGAGTAAGATACAGCCGGAGCACCACTACCTCCTCAGATACAACCCACAAAGGGGAAAGGACTCCACACAGAAATCTGGAATCATCACAAGGCAAAAAACTACCCTAACTCTCTTAAAGCAACAATATATAGATTTTCATTAATGAATGAAGAAGGAAACCTCCCACACAAATGGAAGAGGTGGGGAGGTAAAAAAATCCAAAAATAGTCACTAAAATACTTCCATACAAAGAAGTAGAACTAAAAGGCGGACAAAGGCGCAGGAGGTCGCTCGCCTCGTCAGGAGGCTCGCCAAGGCTGCTTAGCTAAGGAACCCATGTGGATCGGTCAGGGCCGGTCTGTTGCTTCCGCTCACGCGGGAGCCTTCCTGCACCCGCGTTTTGTCCACGCAGTTCTTCGCACCCGCATCAGTTTTTGTGAGAATTCAGATTTTGGGAATTTTTATATTATCACTAGGAGAAAATTGTGTGTGTGTTTTTTTTTTTGCATCAAACTATAATAATCTTTGTTTAAATCGAAAGTGAGAAGCTATAAAGTGTAATCTTTTGTTTTTTTCTTTAAGCATCTCATCCTAAATTTTGAATTAGTGAACCCCAACCTTTAAGATATCCGACAAAAAATTGGATATTAGAGTCTATGATTGCAATATGATGTTAATTAGAAGTAGGACATATTAATTAGATTAACAAAACTAACAACAACAACAGTAGTAGCAAAACCTTCATCCCATGGGGTCGGCTACATGAATCCTTTTCCTCCATTGCGTCCTATTTAGTGTGATATTTTCATTAGGTTAAAAAAGNATGTCATTTCTGGCATTGCCCTTACTTTTCATTTTCTGATCCATGTGATATGTGATTTGATTTTTGTGATTTGTTGGCCTCTTGAAAGAAATTTTATTTTAGAATGTTTTGTATGACACAACCCGTACTCATGGATCCTTTGGAAGAACTGCACAAGAATCATAGACTTCCTGGCTCCTCCAGGATGACTTTCAGAGAGATGTTAGCAATAACCATCTATATTTTATCATAAAATGAACCTGTGAGAGGGAGTCATGAAGCGATTCTAACACTCATTTGAAACAAGCAATGGAAGTTTTCAATTAAATTAAATACTCTGGTTAGTTTATCATCATAAATTATCAAATTTGAGAGCCCAACAAAGGACCCCATAGGGATTTCACAAAACCAACATTATATGTCATATTTTAAGGTAAATTCATGCATTCATATTCTCTTGAATTCAATGGAGCACATTAATTCAAATATCTTTGTTAAATGTTTTAGAATTGTGTTGGAGCAATTGATGAAACACATGCGGATGCACGTGTGTCAAACAG
>JXCR01104839.1:83532-100873 GCA_002079205.1 Phalaenopsis hybrid cultivar | reverse complement strand
AAATATGAAAGTATTTAATCTTTGAAATTGCAAATTGTTTGTTAATATTATTTTAATTGTGCATACATCTTAGTTTCTTCTATCGAAGTGCCTTAGATATTAGTGCCTATGAGAACAAGATCCTTTCTTAAGTGTGTTAGTTATATAGTTAAGCTTCATTTACTATTGAAAGTGCTGTCAAATCAACCAATATTAAGTACAATTTAAACTCCAATCCTCCTTCACAATAAGCTACAACCATCATTCATTTGTCATTGGATTAGGTGACTTCAACTGGTGATGGATCCATCTGTATTTTAGTTTGGACAAGAAATTGAATTCAAATCCATTGCTAAGTTTACAATTTGATCTGTGAGGTGTTTCCTATACCTTTCTCAATGTTATTGTGGTATTCAGTTATATAAGGTCTATTTGGTTCACTGGATTAGTCCAGTAAAATAAATCAAATACAAGAAATTTCAAACTTTGGGAATTTGGTTGGATGAAAACGGAAGAAAACAGTGTAAAATTTTGCTGAATTTAGAATTCATCATGTAATTCAAAAATTGGTGTATTCCAATTCTATTAAATTTGGGCAATTTCCACATATACTACAAACCACAGCGTACTGTCATTGCCACCATCATCCGACTGCTCGTTGCCATATACCAACTCGATAGCAATCCTCCTCCACCATCATCATCAAAGCAGGCAGCCTGCCGCTGCCACAGACGGCAGCCAACCAGTGATCGCCTGCCATCTTAGTTGCCACTTGCCACCCAATACTGCCACCCACCACACTCAATCACCAAACGCAACCAGCACTGCCACCGTTCACCGCCTCCACTATTGTCAAACATGTTTTTGACATTAATTTCATTTTTTTTCCAAAGCAAACACAAAAATGTAGATTACTACATTTACTTTATACCAAACTAAACAACTTCAAAGTATTTCAAATATACTATTTTAATTATTTTGTATTCCATTTGGATTGCATTCATTTTTCAGCAAAGTAAATAGTCCCATGGTCAAAGTTTTGTGATTTGTAACTTTATCATATGGCTATAACTTGGAAACAAAGGAAAANGCAAACACAAAAATGTAGATTACTACATTTACTTTATACCAAACTAAACAACTTCAAAGTATTTCAAATATATTATTTTAATTATATTGTATTCCATTTGGATTGCATTCATTTTTCAGCAAAGTAAATAGTCCCATGGTCAAAGATTTAGTGATTTGTAACTTTATCATATGGCTATAACTTGGAAACAAAGGAAAGCGATTTGGGCATTGAAGGAAAGATTGTTTCTAAAGCTAAATTTTGGGAAATCCTAAAAGGCTGTTGCTTTTAGGTCATTCCAATTATAAATAAAAGATACCTAAAAGCACATATCCAATTCAAATTATGGTTGAACATTTATTTATCTCATGATATAGTGTGTATTATATGATGTAGATTCCTCGAATTCTTTGCTAGTCTTGAAGCCAACTTCAAAAGGATGCTTCTTCTCTTACTGGTTTGAGATCTAGATATTTACTTGCTTCTATTATTGTTCTTCTAAACTATTTGTATTTATGCATAATTGAGATTTGTCAAATCTATTATAATCTGATTTTTTTATTTTTTTTATTTTTTTTATTTTTTATTTTTGTGATGATCAGGTTAGGAAAAGAGATGTTTAGGGTGCGTTTGTGGCTTTTTAGCTACCAATGCAGCNCTTAGTATTACTCCCAAATCAAATATATTTGATTTAGCTTTATTTCATAAGCATTTTACTAATATCATGCACATGTGGCTAGTAAATTCACCTCAGCGCCTTATTTGGTAGATCTACTAAAATTGTTCCAAACCTATTTTATATGTAGGAATTGTATCCACTACTAATGGCAGATATCAAAGTAACTTCAGAGTGGCAATCCTAATTGTTGTGATTCAGTGATTCTTTTATGAGGAGAAACAGCTGAATTTGCTTGCAAATATTATATACTTGATTAATGAGAGAAAAATTTTTCTCAAGGCAAGTAAAACAAAAGCAAATATGAAAGTATTTAATCTTTGAAATTGCAAATTGTTTGTTAATATTATTTTAATTGTGCATACATCTTAGTTTCTTCTATCGAAGTGCCTTAGATATTAGTGCCTATGAGAACAAGATCCTTTCTTAAGTGTGTTAGTTATATAGTTAAGCTTCATTTACTATTGAAAGTGCTGTCAAATCAACCAATATTAAGTACAATTTAAACTCCAATCCTCCTTCACAATAAGCTACAACCATCATTCATTTGTCATTGGATTAGGTGACTTCAACTGGTGATGGATCCATCTGTATTTTAGTTTGGACAAGAAATTGAATTCAAATGCATTGCTAAGTTTACAATTTGATCTGTGAGGTGTTTCCTATACCTTTCTCAATGTTATTGTGGTATTCAGTTATATAAGGTCTATTTGGTTCACTGCATTAGTCCAGTAAAATAAATCAAATACAAGAAATTTCAAACTTTGGGAATTTGGTTGGATGAAAACGGAAGAAAACAGTGTAAAATTTTGCTGAATTTAGAATTCATCATGTAATTCAAAAATTGGTGTATTCCAATTCTATTAAATTTGGGCAATTTCCACATATACTACAAACCACAGCGTACTGTCATTGCCACCATCATCCGACTGCTCGTTGCCATATACCAACTCGATAGCAATCCTCCTCCACCATCATCATCAAAGCAGGCAGCCTGCCGCTGCCACAGACGGCAGCCAACCAGTGATCGCCTGCCATCTTAGTTGCCACTTGCCACCCAATACTGCCACCCACCACACTCAATCACCAAACGCAACCAGCACTGCCACCGTTCACCGCCTCCACTATTGTCAAACATGTTTTTGACATTAATTTCATTTTTTTTCCAAAGCAAACACAAAAATGTAGATTACTACATTTACTTTATACCAAACTAAACAACTTCAAAGTATTTCAAATATACTATTTTAATTATATTGTATTCCATTTGGATTGCATTCATTTTTCAGCAAAGTAAATAGTCCCATGGTCAAAGATTTAGTGATTTGTAACTTTATCATATGGCTATAACTTGGAAACAAAGGAAAGCGATTTGGGCATTGAAGGAAAGATTGTTTCTAAAGCTAAATTTTGGGAAATCCTAAAAGGCTGTTGCTTTTAGGTCATTCCAATTATAAATAAAAGATACCTAAAAGCACATATCCAATTCAAATTATGGTTGAACATTTATTTATCTCATGATATAGTGTGTATTATATGATGTAGATTCCTCGAATTCTTTGCTAGTCTTGAAGCCAACTTCAAAAGGATGCTTCTTCTCTTACTGGTTTGAGATCTAGATATTTACTTGCTTCTATTATTGTTCTTCTAAACTATTTGTATTTATGCATAATTGAGATTTGTCAAATCTATTATAATCTGATTTTTTTTATTTTTTTTATTTTTTTTATTTTTTTATTTTTGTGAATTTTTCACCTTAGATGGTTTGGTCACATTATATGTCGACCATCTGATGATCAGGTTAGGAAAGGAGATGTTTAGGGTGCGTTTGTGGAAGCTTTTTAGCTACCAATGCAGACCCTAAATGCATAAAAAGGTGTTTGGAAAGAATGATGCAACATTTTTTTGAGATAAGAAGATGTAAGTGTGGGTCGCAAGTTTGACCCCGTGGCCCGCATTTTGTTCGCGAGAAATATCTCTCGTGCCCTTGAGTTTTGTTCGTGTGCCCCTTTTGCTATTATCGTGCTTCTCTCACGTATCTTTGCCCTAGCTCCCTTTTCATCTTCCCCATTAACTCCGGTCGACGGTTCTGGTGCCATCTCTCATCTCCTTCCTTCATCCCTTCTCTCCAATCTCCAGTTCCTGTGACACTCGCCCATATCCCCTTATGGTATTCTCTACCCTATACTACTGGAGTTGATATTATTGGTTCGGGTCTTGAGGTTTGCCCTGTGCGACTTGCTCTTTGTAATTTTTGGCTTTGCTCTATTTATAGTTTATGGCATTTTTTTCATTGCCCATGTTTGACCTTTGTTGATCTATGTTGGAAGGGTTTTGTTAGCCCCTTTGCAATTTATGGCATTTACCATTACATATGTTGGAAGAGTGTGAATTGAGGCCCTATGTCATTTCTGGCATTGCCCTTACTTTTCATTTTCTGATCCATGTGATATGTGATTTGATTTTTGTGATTTGTTGGCCTCTTGAAAGAAATTTTATTTTAGAATGTTTTGTATGACACAACCCGTACTCATCGATCCTTTGGAAGAACTGCACAAGAATCATAGACTTCCTGGCTCCTCCAAGATGACTTCCAGAGAGATGTTAGCAATAACCATCTATATTTTATCATAAAATGAACCTGTGAGAGGAGTCATGAAGTGATTCTAACACTCATTTGAAACAAGCAGTAGAAGTTTTCAATTAAATTAAATACTCTGGTTAGTTTATCATCATAAATTATCAAATTTGAGAGCCCAACAAAGGACCCCATAGGGATTTCACAAAACCAACATTATATGTCATATTTTAAGGTAAATTCATGCATTCATATTCTCTTGAATTCAATGGAGCACATTAATTCAAATATCTTTGTTAAATGTTTTAGAATTGTGTTGGAGCAATTGATGAAACACATGCGGATGCACGTGTGTCAAACAGTGAAAAGATCGCATTCATCAGGTGATGCGGTTCACTAATACAAAATATTATGATAGAATGTGATTTTAACATGTGATTCACTTTTGCTATGGTCAAATGGGAAGATAGTGCACACAAAGTCGAATATTCTTTGTTATTACTTTATTTGTAATGTATTGCGAAAACACTTACATTTTGAAACTCAATTTAGTGGAAATTTTATTTCTAGTTCTTTTGGATGTATTTTTCCCACATGGATGACCTGTGAGGCAACCGTGAGTATAATATCTAATGAGTATTTATTGCATATTTTATATTTTGGTTTAGAGGTTAATGATGAGATATTCGACCTTATGAATTCTTCTAGATGGCCCATATGTTGTTATTGTTTCTTGACACGTATGAAATCCCAATACAGACAACCAAATACTTCTCATTTTTCAGTCGTATGACTGTTGGAGTTCTTCTGAAAGGTCTTTGTGGTGATATACAGATATGATACATACGAACTCGGTAATACGTAGTCTAAAGGCAACCAATAACCCTTACTGTCTTCCTGTAGTGACAGATTATTTGTTGGTTGATACTTTGCCCTCTGAGATCTCACAATTTTATAAAATTTTAATTGATTATTTCTATTATTTTTCATTATTAATGTTGCATCTAAGGATATACTTTGTGGTTTTAAAACTTCAGAAAAGATAAGCTCGAGAAGTTTTGGTGCCTCCATAGCATTATACTGCTATTGTGGACTGCAATGTTTTCTACTTACTTCGTGCAAACACATAGTTATGAGCGATAATTTTATAGGTGCCTAAAGAATAAAATAAAAAACTATGACTTCTTTAGGTGGGTTGATCAGTTCGAGGATTCCACCAACGATAGTGATCAAGAGTGGAGAATTTCGTTAGAGGGATAACTTTGTGACNCTGCTATTGTGGACTGCAATGTTTTCTACTTACTTCGTGCAAACACATAGTTATGAGCGATAATTTTATAGGGGCCTAAAGAATAAAATAAAAAACTATGACTTCTTTAGGTGGGTGGATCAGTTCGAGGATTCCACCATCGATAGTGATCAAGAGTGGAGAATTTCGTTAGAGGGATAACTTCGTGATATTAACCGGCTGCATTTTAAAAACAATATTATAATAATATTAATTATTATTTTAATATTCTTATTTTTAATTTTTATTGTTGCACTACACACTATTTAGTGAAATCTAATTTTTGTTTTAAAATAATCAAACTGGATATTTATTTTTAAGTATGAAATATGCAAGCATGACTGATTTTGTTATAACAACACTATACTAAAGGGGCATAAATGTCATTTGTTTATAAATAACTGCAGCACAGTCGTTAAAAAACTGCACAAAACAAACAGACACCCAACTTCCTCGCAACTTTTTCCTGGCACGGCTGATGCGCAACAACTTTTTAATAAGCTGCAGCTGCCCCAAACAGACCCTTAACTTATGTTAAGAAAGATGGGGGTAGTCAAAAAAATACTTGGGCTTATGGTATAAAATATGATCTTAATTTATTAAAATTAAATTAAAATATGACACTTAATAGAACACAACGGAGAAAAAATGATTCAGGTAGCCGACCCCACTTAGTGGGATAATTGCTTGTTTTTTTTGTTGTTATTGTACTTTTTTGTTGAAAGTTTAATCATTGCAGAATTTTATGTTCGTTGNCCAAACAGACCCTTAACTTATGTTAAGAAAGATGGGGGTAGTCAAAAAAATACTTGGGCTTATGGTATAAAAAATGATCTTAATTTATTAAAATTAAATTAAAATATGACACTTAATAGAACACAACAGAGAAAAAATGATTCAGGTAGCCGACCCCACTTAGTGGGATAATTGCTTGTTTTTTGGTTGTTATTGTACTTTTTGTTGAAAGTTTAATCATTGCAGAATTTTATGTTCGTTTTCAAAAATTTTTTATTAAATTTAAAATTTTATTCACAATTAAATTATTGTTTGAAATGAATAAAGCATGTTCTTTTATTTTTAATCAAAAGGGATTAAAATATTTCTGAATTTTTAATCAAAAGGAGCTAATCTTTTCTTAAATTAAAAATTAGAAAACTGCAAATTTTGAACATTTGTGTTTCTTGATGCATCTCACGACAAATTTGTCTTAGGGTGTGTTTGGGGCGGCGGTGCGGTGGNAATCTTTTCTTAAATTAAAAATTAGAAAACTGCAAATTTTGAACATTTGTGTTTCTTGATGCATCTCACGACGAATTTGTCATAAGGTGTGTTTGGGGCGGCGGTGCGGTGACGGTGTGGTGCCGCATCGTAATTTTTTTTGTTTTGCAAACCTATCTGCGTTCTCAAAAAGCTGCAGCTGAAAGCTGCATTTTCACACTAGACTTAGCTATTGCGATCGCTGTCAGAAAGCCACGGTTTGACTTTTTCACAAAAAAAAAAAAATTATAATAGCCACCGCAGCTTTTTGAATAGCGGTTTCTTCTTCACACCTTCTGCAGCTACCCCAAACAGACTCTTAGTCCCTAAACCCAATGACATTCAACATCACAAACTCTTTTATTATTTTCCTAATCATGTCCATCTTTCTTCAAGTTTTCATTTAGGCCAACTAATACTTTTCATGAATGTATTTTGTTTTTTGAAACATGCAATTTAAATTGAAATTTTTATCAGTTACAAACCTTGCACTCCCAATAACTTGGCATAGAGTTACTTTTCCTGGAGGATTTGCCACGTAAAATGTCAAACAATTTTTTCTAACTGTTTACAGATTAGTTAAGCATAAATTTTGACCTTGAATTCTAAATAACTCATTGGTTCTCTCAAAATTAATTATTAAAAACAGGAACTCGACAAATATATTTTCATTATTAATAGACAATTTCAAATATTTGTATTTTGTCGCACTGAACCTTTAGTCCAAATGGAGACATTGTTATCTTCTTTGTAGCAAACTTTATTACCTAAAGTTTTTGCAGTCAATGAGCACACTAACAACTTGCCCAAGACATGTGAAGGTAAGAAAAAAATAGGCCACGCGTGCTAACAAATGTTCAAGCGGATTATAAGTGTTTTAACTAGGTTATGTCCAAATATACATTGGAAGTGCTAAAAAAAAGCATCAAATGAAAATATGGCAAAGATAATATACTCCTACGATAAAATAGTATTCACTTGGATGAAAATGCACATGACTTATTGCTCAAAAACTACAAGATGTGCAGATAAGAACCAGAGAAAGTATTGCAACTCCTTAATCATTTATCGAGAGTGAAACAAAGTATCCTCAAACTCACAGTAACTAAACTACAATTATCATCTCATCACGCCACAACAAAGTTAAATTATCACTCATATTCATTGAAAACATTTTAAGGAAGCATGTGTTAGAAAAATATTTCAAGCAGTAAAAAAAACTTACACGTCTGCAAATCTCGTGCCGCCTTCACCTCGGATTCTAAGTTGTCTATCCCAACCAGGAGGTGGTTGAGCAATGTTAGGTTTATCAATGGCCCAAAGCCTACTTCCATCTTGCAAAATGTCTGGCGGATCTTCACAGGATATATCAGGTCGCCATTCACGAGCCCTTTCACATACAAAAGGTACTTGTAAAATACTTTCACGTATCTGCTCATATTTCTCTTTCGTTGGAATAAGCCTCCACTTAAAGCATGATGCACATTGAACGGTAAATGCCCCCACGGATGGAAGAGCACGACTAGAAGGATTTGGTGTTGCAGAGTTCAATGGTACAAGATGATCCACAACGTGATTGGAACCAGGATTCAAATCCTCACCAGTGCTTGAACCAGATTTAAAAACAACCAGTTGGTTTGCAGAAGTTCTATTGATTTGTACATTGCTATCCTCGGCATCAATAGTCATTTGATCTGGTTCCTTCTTTTGACTCCTCAGTAGTAGCCGGGATGAACTACGAAACTCCTTTTTAACAGTGGGTGACTCATCTCCAGAGTCTGATGGCATCAGCATCGACACAAAGCAAACTGTACATAGAAAAAGCACAATAATGAAACCATAGGATATTGAAAAAAAAAGACAAATTGAAGCAGGAAATCAATTCAAAATTACAAATAAAAAACTTATACAATGGATCACATGTTAAAACCAAGAATATTCTTGCTTGAAGCCATTAATGGGGATAGAAATGAGACAAGGATAAGCTTTGGAAAAACATATTCTTTTCATCATGCTAGATCATAATGACCAGAAATAAACAATCCAAATATAATCATTTTAGTTTAAAAAGACAACAATAAAAGAAAACAGCTTTAAATTTAATAAAATACTTTGCCTCCAAAAAAAAAAAATCAAACTAAATCAAATAAAATGCATAATGAAGTCATTGTACTACAATGGATAGGTTGGGAAATTTTAATTGAATGGTAGGAATTATTCAGCATAGATTCTAAGGCAAGACCAAAAAATTATGATTGTTCTTCAAACTTCGCTTGGGGGTTTTGCGTATACATGGTGTGATTCAAAATCAAACTAACTTCGGAGTAGAAATCTGTCATTACCCACTTGATTTGGGAATGATAATGGGGAAGCTTGTGGAACCGATAGGATCATGTGAAACCTAAGGGACTGTTTGGAACCGTTTTTCGTTTTCTATTTTTTATTTCAAAAAACAAAAAATGTGTTGTTTCCTGTTTTTTTTATTTTGTTTTCAAAAAACACAAAACAGGAAAAATAAGTTTTTTTTTTTTCAAAACAGCTCCCCACCTATCACATTCCCGATCTAAACCCGACCCCATTTCCAGTGCCTTCTTCGACACCGGCGCCTTCTACGGAGTCGACGCAGACATCGACACCTGCCGACACTGATGCCTTCTCCAATGGCTTCTTCTTCTCCAACAGTGCTTCTACATTTTCTTCTTCCGGTCATTTTGCTCACTCCTTACTTCGCACCGCAGGCTATAAATCATTACAGAGATTCCAGTGAGGGTGTTGGTCAAGAGATGAGGATCTGTGAAGGAGAGCAAAGTGGAGCTCATCGACTTCATTGGCACAGTTGCAACGGTAAAGCTGTGGTTCTTTCGCCAGTGGAGGAACAGAGGAAAGCAGACCAATGGGGTGGCGATGGGGGAGAGGGTTGAGATAGGAAGAGGAGGAGAAGGCGGTGGTGGGGATAATAATATTTTACTAGTTTTTGTTTTTCCAAACATATTTTTTGCTTTTTATCTTTAAAAATAGAAAAATCATGGCGTGCCAAACTTGTTTTTGATTTATGTTAAAGAAACAACAAAACAAACTACAAAAAAGTAAAAAACACAAAACACATAACAAAAAGTGATCTCAAATGGCCCCAAATGTTTTTTGAACTCTCGAGTCTCATGCAACAATCAAGATCTCACCTGGGATTGGATGAAAGTTTTAGGGTATTTCAAAGTTTTTTAGTGTAAAAAACATTGCTGCAAGCAAAGAAAAGTAGAATTCAAGAATGGGTGGCCATGGTAAAATGACATGAGAAGGATCTAGAGTGAAACAAGGTTTGATGTTTGTCATTCAAGATGATTTCCCCAATCCCTAATTAAGGTTTCCTTGGTGTTCCTTATGCAATACTAAGTTAGAAGAGAGGACTTAGTTTGTAAGGGTAGAAGGTCATTGGATATCGCTTTGGGATCTGCACTCGATACTTAAAATTGCCTCCTTTTTTTATGTATCGATCAAGATAAGTTAATCCAAAAATAAATATGAGAAAGAAAGTGTGATCACCAAAATATAATAGATAGGATAAAGATAGTTCAATTGCCAATGGTTCAATACAAACTTTGAAAAAATAAAAAGCTTCCATAAAAGCTAATATTAATAAAATCTAATAGATAAAAAAGTGATAAAAATCTTGAAAAGGATTATTTCGTTGTTATGCAAGAGGATAAGATATCCACGTCCTCTTTCTTATGATAGCTGGTTAAATTTACTTGAAAGCCCATTAAATAGGACTGATAAATTCAGATTAAATTCATGATAATCCATGAATGTTGAATTCTAGTTATCCTCCAACAATAGTGGTTAATTTCCCCTTAAATAGGAAGAATATGGAAATGAATCTTCAAGCTTTTAAATTTACTTCCCTGGAATTGAATTTGGAAATAACCTTCTCTTTCCTCGTGCATGTGGATTGCCCCTCCTTAGGAAGTTAGGTTTAAAATTTGAAATGAGGTTCTCTTAAAATGTAGCCATTTATGTTACCATAAAGTGCATAATATGAACCGGACATTTGGGATTGCCATAGGTTTAACATTGAGTATGATACATGAGCTGAGCTTCAGCACAGGCTTGATGCAACCAACCACAATGCTAGGGTGTCCAGTATCATGGCATGGTTCTACCCTATGCCACATTGCACGCAAGCTGTTTAGGCATAAAAAAACAATGTTTCTAATAACGTTGACCCCAGTGTAGCCAAGAACACATCGATATGGAAACAAGCCTAGTCGCCAATGTACCGTGAAGTCTAATAAATTCAATACTTTCATGCTTTGAAAATTTTAGAGAAGCCTTTGATCCTAGCAGTCAGGACATGTAAAAGATACCAAATTTGCAGTCAAAATACAAGAAAAAATAGTGTGCTATGAATATTGTCTGAATTTGCATTGTATCGGTACAATTTAAATTTTCAAATAACATTAACCCATTGAAAATATGACGTCTAAGAAATAATTCCATGTGTGAGGGAAAAAAAACCATGAAATTTGCTTGTGAGCGCATCATTTATTGTTCCTCTAAACTGGCAAGCTCTTGGAGTACCACCAAATTATTAAACAGAGTTAATGCATTAAGTGTATATGTTTGTAGCACATTAGCACCATGACTAATCAAATGAAAAGTGGAAAAGAATTTACAATTCAGATTTTAAATTTTGTATTTTCTCATACAAAAGCTTTTTCAACATTACAAAAATACATTATAGCTTCATCGTCATCACCATCACCAATTGCCTCGTCCCAATCATTTGTGATTGATGCTATTAATCCCCCTTCAGGGTCAAATTATACTGATTGAATGCCTACATGTCTAATAAATAACACAACAAAAATGCATATATATAGTTAATGATGCTAATGATAGTAAAGCAGCTTTTGAAGGATCTAAAGTTCATAAAAGGAATTAAAATATTTTCATAGAAGTTCGAGTTGTATTTTCTTCTAGAAATATATCTTTTTTTATCACAATACCAAACATGATACATTAATTCAAGTGGGCCAATTAGGGGGGCTAGGGTTCCAATGCAAGTTAAGATGATAAATGAGAACCGAAAAAAATTTCAATTCAAGATATCTTTACATAATTTTAGTAAAATCTTGTTTCTAATGAAAGGATGTGGTAAACACATTATTCATTCTACTTGTTCACAAGAAAACTTCGTGGCATGTAGGGCTGTCAAAGCGGCCCGTTGTTCACGAATAACTCGTGTTCGGCTTGTTAAGCAGCTCGTGTTCGGCCCTTTCGTTAAACTTAACGAGCCGGATAAGAATAAATTTTAAAGCTCGAAATATAAACGAGCCAAACACGAACAAATATTTGTTTGATCGTGTTCGGCTTGAATTGACTCGAAAAGAAATAAATAAATTCATAAATAAATAAAAATATAAATATACTCAATATTCTGCAGTGTTATTGGTGTTACCACCAATAACACCCGCTGTGTTATCAGTGTTTTTCCTCCATCCGCGATGTTATTCCACGGTGTAACACCGCTGAATAACACCAATAATACTTTGGAATAACACCNCGGATAAGAATAAATTTTAAAGCTCGAAATATAAACGAGCCAAACACGAACAAATATTTGTTTGATCGTGTTTGGCTTGAATTGACTCGAAAAGAAATAAATAAAAATATAAATATACTCAATATTCTGCAGTGTTATTGGTGTTACACCAATAACACCGCGAAATAACACCCGCTGTGTTATCAGTGTTTTTCCTCCATCCGCGGTGTTATTCCACGGTGTAACACCGCTGAATAACACCAATAATACTTTGGAATAACACCAAGTAACACCTGCGGTATTATTCCGCCGTCTGCGGTGTTACTCGGGTGTTATTCCACGGTGTTATTCTGTGGTGTTGCACCGCGGAATAACACCAATAATACCGCGGAATAATGGCCTGATCTGTTTCGGTGTTACTCAGGTGTTATTGCGTGTGTTATCGGTGTTATTCCACCGTCCACAGCATTATTGGCGAGATTCCACGGTATTTTTTATTCTATCGAGCCTATTTCAAGCCGAACATGAGTCAAACCCAAACAAGAATACATATTTCGAACCGAACAGGAGCTAAACATGAACAAGAATATGTTATTCTAGCCAAACATGAACACATTGTTCATTAGTCATTTCGAACACGGGCCAAATTGGAACGAGCCGAAGCTCAGCTCGCTCAAGCTCANATAATGGCCTGATCTGTTTCGGTGTTACTCAGGTGTTATTGCGTGTGTTATCGGTGTTATTCCACCGTCCACGGCATTATTGGCGAGATTCCACGGTATTTTTTATTCTATCGAGCCTATTTCAAGCCGAACATGTCAAACCCGAACAAGAATACATATTTCGAACCGAACAGGAGCTAAACATGAACAAGAATATGTTATTCTAGTCAAACATGAACACATTGTTCATTAGTCATTTCGAACACGGGCCAAATTGGAACGAGCCGAACACAAGCCGAAGCTCAGCTTGCTCAAGCTCGGCTCATTTACAGCCCTAGTGGCATGATCAAATTGAACAACTTCTAAAGATCATGCTTTAAAAAAAATACTATGCTATTAAAAAAAATCTCATTTACTCACATAAAATCATTGCTAAGCAATTTAAAAGATAAGAACATAAATTATCTTAAAAGGGAAGATAAGNTTCAAATGAAGTTGATAAACAAACAGTGAGTAATTGTGAATTATACTTTGCTTCACAACTAAATTCTCTACCCATTCATAAATATTTTGCTTCACAACAAAACTTAATACCATATGAATTATACTTTCCCAATCATTCAGTAAATGTGGATACATGTAAAGTTAATCTCATCCTCTAAGTTAACGAATCGTAATTTAGGATTTAACCTTCACATATAATAATATGGTGGAAAGCCAAATTAAAAAAAAAAAAGCTACAATCATATATTAGTTTGGGCTACCATTAGTATAAAGTAAATGTTAAAGTATGAAATCATGTGTCACCACAACATGCTTGTGAAAGATATTGAATGCATCATCTTAATTGTCTCATTTGAGCATCAACTTAATCCCCTTAGCGTACGTGCAAAAGTCAATGCTTTATGTGCATTCCTTCATATTTATTTATTATTATTATTTTAAGATTTCCTTTCCCTTAGAGAATCACAGTATATTCTTAACTTGATGATGACTGAAAATATCGGGAAGTTTGAAACAACGAGACTTTTGCACGTACGCGAAGGGTAAAGGAAAAGAGGGCACCGGGTTACATGGCCGAAGTTCGCCGGAGGAGAGGGCGCGTCGGGAAGAAGAGGTAAAGAGGGGATCTTCAGCGCAGAAAGGAGATGAGGAGTGTGAGTTCTTCGATGTAGAGAGGAGAGGAGGCCGAGCAAGTGTTTTGGTCGCGTGGAAGAGGGAGGCGGGCAAGCGGTCAAGTTTCTGTCGAGGGAGAAGAGGGAGCCCTATCTGGCCTTCGACTGAGAGATGGTGAGCCGAGCGGGGGTAAGTTGAAGCAAGCGAGGGTTTCTGGGTGAGGAGGCGAGGGGAACTTCGATGCAGAGAGACTGGGCGAGGCGAGCTCAGCTTCGATGCAAAGAGGCGAGGCGAGCTTCGATGCAGAGAGGCGAGGCGAGCTCCGTTGCAGCTCGATGCAGAGAGGCGAGACGAGACGAGGCGAGTTTCAATGCAGAGAGGCGAGGCGAGCTTCGATGCAGAGAGGCGAGGCGAGCTCCGTTGCAGCTCGATGCAGAGAGGCGAGACGAGACGAGGCGAGTTTCAATGCAGAGAGGCGATGCGAGCTTTGATGTAGAGAGGCGAGGCGAGCTTCGATGCAGAGAGGCGAGGCGAGCTTCGATGCAGAGAGGCGAGGCGAGTTGAGGAGCGATGGGAAGAAACGAGATTTTTGTATCACGCCCATTCGATAAAGACGTTACACCGGGAATTAAATGGATTCTGTTGATTGAGAAACTCAAATGGAAGATTCTTAACACCTGATTAAAGTGACATTGGGCGGATCCTCTTTTGAAATTCAAAATTGTTTGGCCCTTGTTCACCCGAGTCCAACCTGAATCAAACTCGAGTTGAACTTGGGTTCACTATTTAAAAAAAACGTGCACCGATTTTTGTGCTATATGCTCGTGTGCGGAATCATAATGATGTGGGTGTCCTTTCTGGCTAAAGTAGACATTTTAAACCCGCCGACATGATCCGTTTCATCATCCGCTGTCGTCTGGACAAGTTTGCCGACGATCCGGTCAATTTAAGTAAACATTGTGCGTGGTGCAGTGAGTGCATAAATTGCAGTGTTCGCGAGTGTTCAAGTCATGAAGGATTCACCTATGACCGTCTGATCCTGTACGAACTCATTTTCGGGCTCTCTGCATGTTAGTCCTTAGCCTTAACAATTAAAATTTGAGTGCTTGGGACTACTCATGTGAGGNAGTTTAAAAAGACAACAATAAAAGAAAACAGCTTTAAATTTAATAAAATACTTTGCCTCCACAAAAAAAAAATCAAACTAAATCAAATAGCATGCATAATGAAGTCATTGTACTACAATGGATAGGTTGGGAAATTTTAATTGAATGGTTGGAATTATTCAGCATAGATTCTAAGGCAAGACCAAAAAATTATGATTGTTCTTCAAACTTCGCTTGGGGGTTTTGCGTATACATGGTGTGATTCAAAATCAAACTAACTTCGGAGTAGAGATCTATGTCATTACCCACTTGATTTGGGAATGATAATGGGGAAGCTTGTGGAACCGATAGGATCATGTGAAACCTAAGGGGCTGTTTGGGACCATTTTTCGTTTTCTATTTTTTATTTCAAAAAACAAAAAATGTGTTGTTTCCTGTTTTTTTATTTTGTTTTCAAAAAACACAAAACAGGAAAAATAAGTTTTTTTTTTTTTTTTCAAAACAGCTCCCCACCTATCACATTCCCGATCTAAACCCGACCCCATTTCCAGTGCCTTCTTCAACACCGGCGCCTTCTATGGAGTCGACGCAGACATCGACACCTGCCGACACTGATGCCTCCTCCAATGGCTTCTTCTTCTCCAACAGTGCTTCTACATTTTCTTCTTCCGGTCATTTTTCTCACTCCTTACTTCGCACCGCAGGCTATAAATCATTACAGAGATTCCAGTGAGGGTGTTGGTCAAGAGATGAGGATCTGTGAAGGAGAGCAAAGTGGAGCTCATCGACTTCATTGGCACAGTTGCAACGGTAAAGCTGTGGTTCTTTCGCCAGTGGAGGAACAGAGGAAAGCAGACCAATGGGGTGGCGATGGGGGAGAGGGTTGAGATAGAAAGAGGAGGAGAAGGCGGTGGTGGGGATAATAATATTTTACTAGTTTTTGTTTTTCCAAACATATTTTTTGCTTTTTATCTTTAAAAATAGAAAAATCATGGCGTGCCAAACTTGTTTTTGATTTATGTTAAAGAAACAACAAAACAAACTACAAAAAAGTAAAAAACACAAAACACATAACAAAAAGTGATCTCAAATGGCCCCAAATGTTTTTTGAACTCTCGAGTCTCATGCAACAATCAAGATCTCACCTGGGATTGGATGAAAGTTTTAGGGTATTTCAAAGTTCTTTAGTGTAAAAAACATTGCTGCAAGCAAAGAAAAGTAGAATTCAAGAATGGGTGGCCATGGTAAAATGACATGAGAAGGATCTAGAGTGAAACAAGGTTTGATGTTTGTCATTCAAGATGATTTCCCCAATCCCTAATTAAGGTTTCCTTGGTGTTCCTTATGCAATACTAAGTTAGAAGAGAGGACTTAGTTTGTAAGGGTAGAAGGTCATTGGATATCGNTTGGAGTACCACCAAATTATTAAACAGAGTTAATGCATTAAGTGTATATGTTTGTAGCACATTAGCACCATGACTAATCAAATGAAAAGTGGAAAAGAATTTACAATTCAGATTTTAAATTTTGTATTTTCTCATACAAAAGCTTTTTCAACATTACAAAAATACATTATAGCTTCATCGTCATCACCATCACCAATTGCCTCGTCCCAATCATTTGTGATTGATGCTATTAATCCCCCTTCAGGGTCAAATTATACTGATTGAATGCCTACATGTCTAATAAATAACACAACAAAAATGCATATATATAGTTAATGATGCTAATGATAGTAAAGCAGCTTTTGAAGGATCTAAAGTTCATAAAAGGAATTAAAATATTTTCGTAGAAGTTCGAGTTGTATTTTCTTCTAGAAATATATCTTTTTTATCACAATACCAAACATGATACATTAATTCAAGTGGGCCAATTAGGGGGGCTAGGATTCCAATGCAAGTTAAGATGATAAATGAGAACCTAAAAAAATTTCAATTCAAGATATCTTTACATAATTTTAGTAAAATCTTATTTCTAATGAAAGGATGTGGTAAACACATTATTCATTCTACTTGTTCACAAGAAAACTTCGTGGCATGTAGGGCTGTCAAAGCGGCCCGCTGTTCACGAA
>JXCR01104839.1:67368-80190 GCA_002079205.1 Phalaenopsis hybrid cultivar | reverse complement strand
AAGCAAAGATACTATTAATAGATATGCTACTTTCAAAATTAGCACACCTTCAACAAGAGCATGCATTATATGTTTTTTGGTTAAACTGAGGCTTGTACCCCAAATTATTAAAATCTAGCAATCAATGCTGTTTGGATGAGAAGATTGGAGGGCTTAGGGATAAAAATGGATCATACATCCCATGATCTGATAAATCCTTATTTAGGCATGATTTTCAAAATCTTGGCATTTACTAGATCTATTCCAAATAAGGATTATGGGATTTAAGGAAGGTCAAGCGTGCAAATCTACTTATGTAAATAAAACTTTGAATATGATTTAATTTCCAATTAATTTAATCAATCACTAACTAGCAACCTCAACCTCCAATTGGACAATATTAACGCTCAAATCAATAATAGATAATAACTACTGAAGCAATCACACATCAAAGATTCCTTTATGTTGAACTAGTCATATTACGTCAAATTAATAGATAACTTGAACATCTAGGCACAAGGATTTAGAAAATTTTGCTCCATTTAGAAATTAGAGATCCAAGTAGGGCCACAAGTGCATGATAAATTACCTAATTAATGTGTAAATCTGCTTAATTTTAAATTAATCAAATAAATCACTAATTACCTCAATTAAGTTGTAATGATATTAACTTAAAATCCTAACCATTAAATACTTATGTATTGCTTATGTTAACAATGAAATACTTGGCCACTTATATATAATTGACTAATTNCCCCCCCCCCCCCCCCGCGCCGTTTCTTGCATCCTGTAATCTTTCAAGCCGCCCCTACTCGCTGATGTCTCTCACCTACCACAGAGAAACCCCTCCCTGATTGGCACCCTTCAACACCCCATCCTACCCATTCCAATCACCTACCACCACTTCCAATCCGCCTAATGCCTTTTAACATGCATAATCAACCACCACCCCTTTGTGATGCAACTCTAGTTGAGTTTGTGTCTTTTTTGTTGTTTTTTCTATTTCAGTTATCTGGTAATTCCTTATTTTAATTAAGTAATAATATTTTCTTTTCTATTATCATTTGGCTAATTTCAATATCATTTGCTATCACAGCCAGCTTAACTTTATCCCTATTCTAGGGTTGTTGCCAAAATTGGCCCCCGAAAAATTTTCTTTCCCCCCTTTTCCACTCAAACTACCTTACACATTCTTCCACCTCTCCAGACATAAACCCTAGCCATGACACCAAGGAGATAATTATCGAAAACATGATAGGGAGGAAATGACACAATGCTGCTTATGAGAAATCCACAAAGAGATGTCCCAGAACTTCATAAAGAATATAAACAGTGAGAAATCCTCTAATAGTAGCAGAGGCTTTCCGCCTTTTAGATGAGACAATTCGGAAAGGTCACCCGTAGGCACAATGTTGACTTGTCAAATCGAAAAGATGAATAACTACAACCCCAAACATTTGACAGGGGAAATATTAGAGGAACCATGATATTTAAGTAAAGGTGGATTTATTGGACTTTGATGGCCACAGAGATCCGAAAAAATTCATTTAGTGGCTTTAGGCAGTGAAACATGTTTTCGAGTATGAGTATGTCCTACTGGATAGATTGATAAAGTTAAATGATGATTCTCTATGGTGGGAGAATCTAAATCTGCTTTGACAGCGGGAAGAGAAAAATAAAATCACAACTTAGTCCAAAATGAAAAGGGAGATAAAATGCAAATGCATACCTGCACATTACAGGCAAGATATATTTTTGAGGCTTCACCAATTATAGCAGCATCACCGAGTGACCGTCTCATCTTACAATCAGAGTTCAATCCCATGATCAAGCATCAAGAGTACAACCAATGAGACACTCAAGCCGACTCAACTAGAGGAAGAACCCGTATAAAATGGAGAAAAAGTGAGGACCATCAATACTCTAAAATTCATCCCCGCTAGTAAATGCTTCAAGTGTCACGATTTTGGCCACATGACATCTGATTGCCCAAATAGGAGATCAATTCTTTATCCTAGCACGCAACCCTTGAAGAAAGGGACAGTGGCACTAGAGAGGATGAAACCTTCAGAGAGGAGTCTCAACTTTCAGCATATAAGAAAGCGACGCCTGCGATTTAAGATGAGCTCATGAGAGATACTCCATCAGGATTCACATTAATTCTAGAAGGTAGTAAGTTCGAGTGCAAGAGTTTGTGGATGTGGTGTAACCTATTATTTTTTTGTAGGCCATAAGCGGAGTATTAATTGGATTGACAATGGTTGTCCAAGAGGGTGATAAGATTGAGCAACTGACACCAGACACATAATAATTTCAGATAAGAGAATGTTAGGATTTTCATATATAGTGTTTACCTCATAAGTCACTATTGAGGCAATATGTCATTTTATCAGAGATGAGAAAGTTTTGAGTTACTTCAGGAAGGCTATATGGAGTAATATGGGTATTGAAATTTAGTTCAGTTAAACAACATCCCCACAATCAGTCTGCCTGACGAGCGTGGTTAGTTGCTGCTTTGAAATTTTCCTAAAGTGTTTTGTGGGAAAGAACACCCGACAGTGGGATCCAGGTCTTTCCGGAGACAAAGAGACCTCTCCTAAATGGTTGCCATTAGGAGTTGACCAGTCTGTCCTAGATTTGTTCCGAAGTTAATTTCTCTCGACAAAATTATTTATCAGATACACTTGAGTATGAAGAGTGGGAGAAATAAATTATATATTTGATGGCTCGAGAGTTACTTTGCGACTGCATTTATATGAAGTATCAACTCAGGTTGTGCAAAAGGATGATTGTTGCTTATGTTATCAGGATTTGTTTTGGAATGACAATGCCTATAGTATTGACTTACCGTGAGATTACAAAATTTTCACTACTTTCAATGTGGTTGACATTACACCATGCTATGAGGAGACAAAAGATTTGATGGATGAGTTCAAAGCTCACCTAACTCGAGAGAATGACAAAGTGTTGGGTGCACAGATTGCGAAATTGCGAACCAAGGACCGTGAATTCTTCCGTGATCTTAGCAGTACCAATTCAGTAGTCTTTCTTCCCTGTTATGCTTCCTTTCCAATTTCCCTATTTTTCCAATTAGGTCATTTTCTCAAAGGTCCTTTATAGAGGTTGTATTAGGGCTTTGAAATTCAGTTTTTGAAGTGAGGTTTTTTTTGAGCAGCCGCCGAAGTCACATGTTTTTTTTTCCAGGGTTGTATCCAAGTCGAGTGGTGTTTTGGTTGTATCTCATTCTTGAGGCGGTGATTATACTTCCTCTACCTCTCCGCATCCTTTCCACTTGGCTCCCTATCACCCTTCATTGCTACAACTCCCAAAATGGTCGTTTCCGTTTTTTTTTTAAGTTCCAGCTGTCGCCAGCGCCTTCCCCTCCCTCCTTTTGCTTCCATCGCTGTTTCAGCCGTCCATCTTAACAGCCGCTGCTGTTCCAACCCTTCTTCTTTACTGTCATCACTATTCCAACCCTTTGTTGTTTTTTGCAGCCGTCAACCTTCCATGCCGCCCCTTATCATCTCCTGTTGCTGCTGCCTTGCTATCCTAGCCTTCTTTGCGTGCTCCACCACTAGACAACAGCCTCTCTAGCCATCCTACTCGCTGCCACCCCTCACCCTCTTTATAGAAACCCCTCACTGTTGCAACTGCACCCTCTAACACCCCATTTGAGCAATTCCAACCACCTACCGCTACTTCCAATCCACCTAATAGCTTCCAACCTGCATAATCAACCACCACCCCATTTCTGATACAACCCTAGTTTAGTTTGTGTGTCGTGTTTGTCGTTATTTCCTAGTTCGATTATCTGGTTGTAATTCCCTATTTGATATCAGTAATAATGTTTGTTTTCTCTATTATTGTTTGGTTTACTCTGATATCAGTGAAATACACCTTTTCATGCATAGGCAAGGTGGCATGCATGTAAAAATTAAAGTTGAGGTGTTAGATATGTTAATCATATTAATTGTGTGGTATGTATTTAAATCTTCTTATTTTTTGTGTAAGTTTTACGAAGTAACATATGTTTTTTTTTTCCGCATATGTTTCCAATGGAATTCCATTATTTTATTGTGCTATATTATTCATTATAATAACAAACATATGACGTTTGGAATCAAGGATACCTGTCATCCAGGCGCTAGCGGCTGAAGTGAAGCAGACAACACAGTCTCTCCTTTCTCAGCTTCTTCAAAAACTACGATCTAATATTCAGGTTTTTAAATGTCGCTGATCCAACCAAGAGTTGTTCACTTTAGTTCATTATTTTTGTTTTATAATAGAAATGCCCTCCTATCAACTACAAAATCTGAATGGTATCCTTGAACAATTTTTGTATCCTAATTATGTTCACATAATCTCAATCTGAAGGATGAAGTTCCTTGAATCATTATTCTGATGATATAATACTTTCATCTGTACTATGTGTCTTCAACTTAAACTAATATTGAGTTATACGGAACTTGTCCATTATTTTTTGAGCATTTTCCTTCTATTTGCTTAGATTTTTCCTCGATATACTTTGGGTTGTGGCTGGCGATTGTCAATATATCACCAAATTTACCAATGAAGCATTTTAATGAAAACTCCAACAATAGAAGTGTTCTCCATTAAAGCATGGCATGAATAATAGCATATTTTGTTTTAGTATTCATCCGCTACAGATAGCAATTGAAAGAGAATCAGAAACGGGTATGACCCTGGACTTCACGAGGTCTAGGTTTGCCTTATGTGATGATATGATATAACGCATAAAATCATTCATACAAAATTAATGTCATAGTTCTCAAACTATCAATTAAAATAAATAATAATTTTTTCGTGGAAAGGCTGAAAACCCAAGTAATTCATCCTTAATGATAATTTAATATGATACGTCTGTATGGACAAATGACTTTTTGCAATTGAAAATGCTAAAATATTAAAATAATTTTAATGATTTCTAATAAGTACACTACAACTAAATCTTAGAGGAGAGGATGATTAACTGAAAAGTAAACTAACCACATAAATATTATGTATATATGGAAGAATGATCACTTTAAAAAATGTTAACCCTGATGACCTAAATATTAATCTTGATGAACTATGCACTTTTCTATCTGATCATATAGATTAAATTTTAAATTTCAATCTTCAATTTTTTAAAGAATTTTCTCATTGATAAAGTTATAAAATATTGATGTACATAACATTTTTCAATGAATGAATTATGAATCAAGAACATTAAATCATTCTCAGTCTGATTGCTTTCATAGACAATTTATCAAAACCAATAAATCAAGAACATTAAGTCATTCTCAGTCTGATTACTTTCATTGATTATTTATCAAAAGTTGTGTTATGTGAGTACTTTATTTATTCATCAGCTACAATAGACCGACTTGTTCAAATTTACCTGAAAAATATATTCATTTTCTTTTAGAGGTTTAGGTTTTGAGTTTATTTCCTGCTTATATTCATTTTAACTCTAAGTTTGAATTTATTCAAACATAGGTTTAGATTAATGAACATGTTCTAATGTAATTGCATATTCAGATTCAATAAAATCAGATGTAGATTCACATTGTAATTTTCTTCTGCATTTAAGTCATCATTGAAAGAACGCTCATGAAGATTAATTTCTTCAGCAAGATTAAATTCAACCATACATGATTCTTGTGTTGATATGTGTTCAACAGATTGTAGAGAAAATGGTAAATTTCCTTAAGGGACAATAAGTAAATCTAGTTTCCTTAAGGGACAATAAGTAAATCTAGGATAGTCAACATCTGTAATATTCCTCAATCTCAAAAGCTATATTTAAGGCCTTATCTAAATTTTTGTGTGAATATTCTAGCTTAATTTCTTGCCTAAGGCTTTTAATGAGAAAAATAATCAGAAAATAATTATGAGAAAAATAATGTTTTGTTACAAGACCTTTAAACATTGCCTAGCATTCGTATATGTTATAGCCACTTTTCTTAAATTAATCATGCTATTGATCATTGTATTCAACGATTAACAAAGTTTACTCTTGACTTTTATATTTCATTTAACCTATGCAGTTTGTTAAATAATTTAGCAAGTCCTGCAGGTTTTGATTTATCACATTCAAATGATTGGATATTATTCATAAAGTCGTGTACAAAAAAATCTTGCAAGTTATCCATCTGATATAAAATATTTTAAAATTATACCTCTCATTGAATGTTTAAATAATANATGATTGTTGCTTATGTTATCAGGATTTGTTTTGGAATGACAATGCCTATAGTATTGACTTACCGTGAGATTACAAAATTTTCACTACTTTCAATGTGGTTGACATTACACCATGCTATGAGGAGACAAAAGATTTGATGGATGAGTTCAAAGCTCACCTAACTCGAGAGAATGACAAAGTGTTGGGTGCACAGATTGCGAAATTGCGAACCAAGGACCGTGAATTCTTCCGTGATCTTAGCAGTACCAATTCAGTAGTCTTTCTTCCCTGTTATGCTTCCTTTCCAATTTCCCTATTTTTCCAATTAGGTCATTTTCTCAAAGGTCCTTTATAGAGGTTGTATTAGGGCTTTGAAATTCAGTTTTTGAAGTGAGGTTTTTTTTGAGCAGCCGCCGAAGTCACATGTTTTTTTTTCCAGGGTTGTATCCAAGTCGAGTGGTGTTTTGGTTGTATCTCATTCTTGAGGCGGTGATTATACTTCCTCTACCTCTCCGCATCCTTTCCACTTGGCTCCCTATCACCCTTCATTGCTACAACTCCCAAAATGGTCGTTTCCGTTTTTTTTTTAAGTTCCAGCTGTCGCCAGCGCCTTCCCCTCCCTCCTTTTGCTTCCATCGCTGTTTCAGCCGTCCATCTTAACAGCCGCTGCTGTTCCAACCCTTCTTCTTTACTGTCATCACTATTCCAACCCTTTGTTGTTTTTTGCAGCCGTCAACCTTCCATGCCGCCCCTTATCATCTCCTGTTGCTGCTGCCTTGCTATCCTAGCCTTCTTTGCGTGCTCCACCACTAGACAACAGCCTCTCTAGCCATCCTACTCGCTGCCACCCCTCACCCTCTTTATAGAAACCCCTCACTGTTGCAACTGCACCCTCTAACACCCCATTTGAGCAATTCCAACCACCTACCGCTACTTCCAATCCACCTAATAGCTTCCAACCTGCATAATCAACCACCACCCCATTTCTGATACAACCCTAGTTTAGTTTGTGTGTCGTGTTTGTCGTTATTTCCTAGTTCGATTATCTGGTTGTAATTCCCTATTTGATATCAGTAATAATGTTTGTTTTCTCTATTATTGTTTGGTTTACTCTGATATCAGTGAAATACACCTTTTCATGCATAGGCAAGGTGGCATGCATGTAAAAATTAAAGTTGAGGTGTTAGATATGTTAATCATATTAATTGTGTGGTATGTATTTAAATCTTCTTATTTTTTGTGTAAGTTTTACGAAGTAACATATGTTTTTTTTTTCCGCATATGTTTCCAATGGAATTCCATTATTTTATTGTGCTATATTATTCATTATAATAACAAACATATGACGTTTGGAATCAAGGATACCTGTCATCCAGGCGCTAGCGGCTGAAGTGAAGCAGACAACACAGTCTCTCCTTTCTCAGCTTCTTCAAAAACTACGATCTAATATTCAGGTTTTTAAATGTCGCTGATCCAACCAAGAGTTGTTCACTTTAGTTCATTATTTTTGTTTTATAATAGAAATGCCCTCCTATCAACTACAAAATCTGAATGGTATCCTTGAACAATTTTTGTATCCTAATTATGTTCACATAATCTCAATCTGAAGGATGAAGTTCCTTGAATCATTATTCTGATGATATAATACTTTCATCTGTACTATGTGTCTTCAACTTAAACTAATATTGAGTTATACGGAACTTGTCCATTATTTTTTGAGCATTTTCCTTCTATTTGCTTAGATTTTTCCTCGATATACTTTGGGTTGTGGCTGGCGATTGTCAATATATCACCAAATTTACCAATGAAGCATTTTAATGAAAACTCCAACAATAGAAGTGTTCTCCATTAAAGCATGGCATGAATAATAGCATATTTTGTTTTAGTATTCATCCGCTACAGATAGCAATTGAAAGAGAATCAGAAACGGGTATGACCCTGGACTTCACGAGGTCTAGGTTTGCCTTATGTGATGATATGATATAACGCATAAAATCATTCATACAAAATTAATGTCATAGTTCTCAAACTATCAATTAAAATAAATAATAATTTTTTCGTGGAAAGGCTGAAAACCCAAGTAATTCATCCTTAATGATAATTTAATATGATACGTCTGTATGGACAAATGACTTTTTGCAATTGAAAATGCTAAAATATTAAAATAATTTTAATGATTTCTAATAAGTACACTACAACTAAATCTTAGAGGAGAGGATGATTAACTGAAAAGTAAACTAACCACATAAATATTATGTATATATGGAAGAATGATCACTTTAAAAAATGTTAACCCTGATGACCTAAATATTAATCTTGATGAACTATGCACTTTTCTATCTGATCATATAGATTAAATTTTAAATTTCAATCTTCAATTTTTTAAAGAATTTTCTCATTGATAAAGTTATAAAATATTGATGTACATAACATTTTTCAATGAATGAATTATGAATCAAGAACATTAAATCATTCTCAGTCTGATTGCTTTCATAGACAATTTATCAAAACCAATAAATCAAGAACATTAAGTCATTCTCAGTCTGATTACTTTCATTGATTATTTATCAAAAGTTGTGTTATGTGAGTACTTTATTTATTCATCAGCTACAATAGACCGACTTGTTCAAATTTACCTGAAAAATATATTCATTTTCTTTTAGAGGTTTAGGTTTTGAGTTTATTTCCTGCTTATATTCATTTTAACTCTAAGTTTGAATTTATTCAAACATAGGTTTAGATTAATGAACATGTTCTAATGTAATTGCATATTCAGATTCAATAAAATCAGATGTAGATTCACATTGTAATTTTCTTCTGCATTTAAGTCATCATTGAAAGAACGCTCATGAAGATTAATTTCTTCAGCAAGATTAAATTCAACCATACATGATTCTTGTGTTGATATGTGTTCAACAGATTGTAGAGAAAATGGTAAATTTCCTTAAGGGACAATAAGTAAATCTAGTTTCCTTAAGGGACAATAAGTAAATCTAGGATAGTCAACATCTGTAATATTCCTCAATCTCAAAAGCTATATTTAAGGCCTTATCTAAATTTTTGTGTGAATATTCTAGCTTAATTTCTTGCCTAAGGCTTTTAATGAGAAAAATAATCAGAAAATAATTATGAGAAAAATAATGTTTTGTTACAAGACCTTTAAACATTGCCTAGCATTCGTATATGTTATAGCCACTTTTCTTAAATTAATCATGCTATTGATCATTGTATTCAACGATTAACAAAGTTTACTCTTGACTTTTATATTTCATTTAACCTATGCAGTTTGTTAAATAATTTAGCAAGTCCTGCAGGTTTTGATTTATCACATTCAAATGATTGGATATTATTCATAAAGTCGTGTACAAAAAAATCTTGCAAGTTATCCATCTGATATAAAATATTTTAAAATTATACCTCTCATTGAATGTTTAAATAATAATTTTGAAACTCATGTTAGTCATACGGTGATTGGCTTGATCCATAGCTTATTTGATTTCATTGAAATTCTATTATACATTCCAATGGGGGTAGTTGCTGATTTCAGCAATAACAGTGAAAAAAACTGAGAAAAAATTGAATAACATGAAAGATAATGGCAAAACTATACATGGGTTTCAATCCAGGATATAGTTGAAGAGCAAGGTTCAGATGTACCGAAACCTCCTAAGAGAAAATAAACACAAGTCTAATAACCCTTCTGTTCTCAGCCCACACAAAACAACCATATTTATAAATGCTAGACTCTCCTAATTACAAGAATGTCACCCTAAAATATAAAGACATAAATAACAAACTAGAACACATAAACCAAAACAAATAAACTGAAATAAAACTCTTATCTCCTGTGCCATTCTCTCAAGGCTTTAAAAATTCCATCATATTGAGCAATCTCATAATCTAAGAGACACTGAAAGTGATGGAGTCATTTTAATCCCCAAGCAGGTGAAGTTCGATGATCCAAGCATCTTCTAACATTGTCACTGTTGAAACTGGATCAAGGGGTTTCCAACTCTAATTCTGAAGAATCTCAATCCACTTGATATCAATTTCTTTAGAATCAGGATTAGTTGGCATGGTTGTAAGATATTTAGTGTTTCATATCAGCGTCAGAATACAGTGATCGAGCTTTCAAACTTGGTGTTGTCGAAGTAATGATGCCTGATTTACATGATCATTTATATCAGTCTTATGTTGATGGTTAAGAGAAGCAAAATCAATATATCATATAGTTTGATCAAAAGATGGTATCTCTTCTGAGCATATTGATGATTAGATGCTGAAAATAGACATTGTCATGCACGTCGATGATGATTCCAACATCAAGTCAAACTCATTGAAACTTGAGGCGTCTTGATAAAATGGATTTTCACCTCCATTCTCAAGAATTTTATTTTTGTGATAGAATAGGTTCTCTTCTTCCTCCCCTTTCACCCCATTTATGGATTTATTTTGACGTTTTCCAGGGTCCCGCCATTCAAGAATCACCATTCTTTCTTACAAACGAGGAATTTCTCGTTGCAAGTCTTCTACGATTAATTGTTGGGTTGGACGTACATTTTTTCTTCTTGGCAGCATCCTGATTTTCTTTTGCCCGTTTTTTCGACGGGAGGCGGTAGAGGAAAGGAAGCAGATGAGACCTCGGATGATCTGCAATTGAGGACAGCTTGCAGAAAATGTAGGAAACACAGCAGGGAAGGACAAGAAGATATAAATCAGGGACCAAAATTCTTTGATAGGGAATTCATGCACATAGAACCGCAAGACGTGATTCTGGAATTCCGGCACATAGAACCACAATACTATGATTATGGAATTTCTACACACACAGCCGCAAGACTTCAAACAGATATTGCAACCACCTAAATCTTGAAAACAGAAAGAAGACAGAAATCAAAAGGACAGTAGGGATACGATTTGACTGCTTCAAGGCTGGATCAAGAAGTCACGGTTCAGCCAACCATTGATGGTAGATTTGAGAGAGAGCGAAAAGATCCACTAAAGAAAGCAGGGAGAAAAACATGTCTGGAAATTCTAGGCAAGAAATGGAATCAAGAAGATGATCATTAGTCAAATCGTCAACAGAGGCACGGAGAAAACAAGAAAATAAATATAACAATAATCCCAAGAACAGAAATTTGCTCTGTCAAAATTCAGCAAATCTGGACAGCATAAATCTGTGCTATGATACCAAAATGATACCAGACGAAGGGGTTAGTTACTGATTTCAGCAAGAACAGTGGAAAGAACTTGGAAAAATAATGAATAACATGAAGAGCAAGATAGTAGTTGAACACCACATTTGTGCCAATCCAGGATACAATTGTAGGGAAAGGTTTGGATGGAATGAAACCTCATAATAGAAAACAAACACAAGTCTGAAAATCCTCATGCTCTCAGCCCATACAACACAACCCCCTATTTATAATGTCTAGACTTTCATAATTACAAGTATGTCATCTAAAATATAAATACAAATAAAAAACTATACCACATAAATCAAGACATAAACTGAAATAAAATTATAGCTCCTACATCATTTTGTCATATTATTTAATTGATTGACCTAATTTTTGCAGCCAACTAATATTGTAACACTTGCCGTTTTGTAACGCCATTGTTACAAAATTGAGTTTTGGTTTGTTTTTGTAAGAGGAGAAGCGAAGGAGAGAGAGATGGAGAGATTGATTAAGCAAGAGAACATGCTTGGTTCGATGACAAGCAAAATATGGAGGCGGAGAAGACAAAGACGAAGGGATCGACATAATGAGACGAGCCAAATTGAATAAGCGAAGGCGACAATGCTAGCAATTGAGTCGAGAGCATCGAAGCCGTGTATAAGCAAATCAGGATGTGGGAGAGCGAGCCGATTCTAGATGGAGATCTGACCACGAGCGTGAGCTATGCGAACCACTCTCTGTAGTAGGGGCGACGCTGGAGCTTGGATGTTGTGCTGATGCAGTTGGATCATGCAGAAGCAAAGAAAAAGGAAATTAGGGATTTCATTAGGTTTAAGTGNACTGAGGCTTGTACCCCAAATTATTAAAATCTAGCAATCAATGCTGTTTGGATGAGAAGATTGGAGGGCTTATGGATAAAAATGGATCATACATCCCATGATCTGATAAATCCTTATTTAGGCATGATTTTCTAAATCTTGGCATTTACTAGATCTATTCCAAATAAGGATTATGGGATTTAAGGAAGGTCAAGCGTGCAAATCTACTTATGTAAATAAAACTTTGAATATGATTTAATTTCCAATTAATTTAATCAATCACTAACTAGCAACCTCAAGCTCCAATTGGACAATATTAACGCTCAAATCAATAATAGATAATAATTACTGAAGCAATCACACATCAAAGATTCCTTTATGTTGAACTAGTCATATTATGTCAAATTAATAGATAACTTGAACATCTAGGCACAAGGATTTAGAAAATTTTGCTCCATTTAGAAATTAGAGATCCAAGTAGGGCCACAAGTGCATGATAAATTACCTAATTAATGTGTAAATCTGCTTAATTTTAAATTAATCAAATAAATCACTAATTACCTCAATTAAGTTGTAATGATATTAACTTAAAATCCTAACCATTAAATAATTATGTATTGCTTATGTTAACAATGAAATACTTGGCCACTTATATATA
>JXCR01104839.1:39828-63157 GCA_002079205.1 Phalaenopsis hybrid cultivar | reverse complement strand
TAATAACTCGATCATTCCAGTTCATGTATAAGAATTCTGAAAAATCATCATGTTCACGAATAACTAGAATTCAGCTCAATAACTAAGCATCATTTGTATAATGCGCTGAGCTTGCTCAAGCTCTGCTCATTTAACCCCCTAGGGAAAAATACTGACAAGTCCCACATGAATTCTATTATAAGTCCTTGTTTCACCACCCAAATAGCTCCCAAATAGTTATGTTAATGGGATGTCATGGTGGCTCATTAAAATGACATTCTAACCTATTTTATACAGCAAACTAGATCCTTTAATTAATGAAATAAGCATCTCTCTCCCCTCTTCCCAATCATCATGGATCCTTGGAATGATTTTTTTTTCCCTTGAAAGTTGTCAACAACTTTGTTTTAGTCATTTAGGTTGCAAAGCATGCATGCAAAATAAGTGCTCATGAGTCAGTATGAGAGGGCAAAATAAGTCCCAAAAAATTAAAATGCCAAATGAACCTCCAAACTTGACTAAATTTGTTGCTATTTGAAAGGAAATTTATTTTTACTATAATTAGTAAATAGCTTTCTATCTTTCTTATCGATAAACTTGTCTAAACTATTTGGGTCCGACTTTGTCAATCAACATTTTCCACTCCTTTAAAGTGTTGCATGAGCTATTATATACATGCCTTGCAAGTTCTTTTGTGTTGTTCCGGTCCATATATAAAAAAGGTGATGCTTGTTGAGAGCAATAATGCGGAAACAAATGCAAACATTACAGCAAGAAGCTTCACAGTTCATGCAACACTTGCTTATAAAAGGCACACATGGATTAGAAAACAATGACTCCAATCATGTCCCACAACTATTTACAGCCTAATTGGTGTTAGATGTGCCTCCAATACATGCCACTAAACTTGCACTGGCAGACCAACCAATGTGTTTCAAATTCTAGCACAGTTACAATAAAAGCATTTTTTCTTCCACACCGAAAATTATTTGTTTTCAAAGCAAATTGCGATCATAAAAAAATCCCCAAGCTTCCCCTTACTGCGTGTCAGAACCCATGTTTTCACATTTGGAAAGTAACAAAGAAGCACCCACAGACATCCACATAAAACTCCATTTCACGCAAAAATGGCACTCACCCACACACTGAGAGCCAAGTCGAAAATTTTAAACAATAATCATTCATTGATACCAATAATAAAGCTCCAGATATGCAATTTATTGTCTTTATCTCAAGTTTTAAATAAAAAACAACACGACTGACCGGATCCGTAGGAATTGAATCATTTTCTTCATTACAAATCCTCACCGATGCACATAAACTTTGACCAAAACCACGAGAAGGTTAAAAGGAACAGGACATTTATCAAAAACTCATGATTCGGTAATGAAAGAGCACACCCCGAGCTGAATCGGAGGTAACGGAACTGAAAAGAACAGATCTTGAAGTCGAAGAACTCACCCTCCCGGCGCGGCAAAAATTCGATGAACGGAAGGATGAGAGAATACCCGACGGCCGGAGTAGTTACAGTGCCTGAGCCCTTCGCCTTCTCCCGCGGTCCCCTTGCTCGCTATCACCGGGTTCGGTAATTAAGTCGGATCAACAGGGCATTGGATTAATTGAAGTGGAGAACGATACAAGGCAGTAAGATCTGAGATTTTGCATTCCTTGATCGGATCCTAAAGATCATTGCAAACACCAAACAGGAGGGATGTAAAAATAAACCCTAATCTTACACGAACAGCTCATATTCAACCCTTAAATGATTTATATTTTTAGCTAGATTTTATACTTGTTGATGTTGGACTCATTTTAATTCTAAATAATTAAATAAAAATATTTATTTATATTTTTTATATTGAGTTTTAATATGTATATGAAAATATTCAATTTAATTATTTTTTTAAAATTATTTAGGTGGTATACTTATAAAATTATAATTTTAGTTGTTTGATATGTAAATAAATGGGATTTGGGTGGTATGTAAATGTTTCCTAGGCACCCATTTTCTCTAAATTAGGTACTTAATTTGTATATACATAGGATTTGGGTGATGTGTGTAAATGTCCCTAAAATTAGTTGGAAAATGACAGGAGCGTGATGGGAAGGGGTGATTTAGTCCCATATTGGGAACGACATAATTGTTTTTTTGTGAGGAAACCCTATTTAAAACAATCAGTTCTTAGTTATTTTGGGAACGATGAACCGTTGTTGTCTATTTTCTTTAATTAGAAATGAACAGCTTGATGAACAACTCGAACTCGAATCATGACCCACAACTGTTCATGTTCATGTTCATGTTTTAACAGTTCATGTTTCATGCGACAAAAATGAACAGCTCGTTGAATCGATGTTCATGTTTTAACCTTCTGTAAATGAACCAATGCACTCGATGAACAACTCGAACTCGACTCAATTAAAGCTCGATTGTGATCGTTCAAATTGGAAAATAAACAAGTTTGAACAATTTTTAAAAGCTCGGAGCTTAAATGAATTAAACATAAACATATTTGAAGTTTTTGATTTATGTTCACGACCAAGCTCGTATGTTATTTAGCAAGCAACTTCTTAAAATTTTGATATTAAGCTCGTAGATAACTCGTATCATATATGATATATTATTTGAATACAATTTAATTAACTAAAGGTATTGTTTAGGTTTATTTTGGTTTTGAGAAGGTTTTGTTTAGGTTTAATTTATTTTGACAAATATTTTGCTTAGATTTGTTTTATTTTGAAAAAGATTTTCTTATGTTTATGTTAGTTTGAAAATATTTTTTTAGGTTTGTTTTAATTTGGAAAATATTTTTACTTTGTGTTAATTTGTAAAATGATTTACTTGGGTTTGTTAATTTGTTTTTTAAAAAAATAATTTTTGAGATGAGGATATATATAAGCTTATAAGGATAATTTGAAATTAAAGTATGCATATGCTTACATTATCTTATAAATTTATTTTATTATTTTTGGAGCTCATTTAAATTTCAATAAAAATAATTCTATTAGTGCCCATTTACATTTATATAAATCTTGATAAAAGTATTTAATTTATAACATATTCAAATTTATATAATTCTTTTTATAAAAAGTAGTTAATTTAAAGCACATTTAAATTTATATAAATTTTTAAAAATAGTTAATTTAGAGCACATTTAAATTTATTTAATTTTTTTTATAAATGTGGTTAATTTTTTTGTTATTATTCAAATGTATGGATTGTCATAACTTAAATGTAAATAAGCATGCGAGTCACAATCTAAATATCTAAAATTATAAGAATGATCAATCCCAAGTATGTAAGTACAATATATTTACAAGTTAAATATCATAAGTATGTTTTCTACTAAACACATAAAGGCACAACTTGCAAATTTTTTTGAAATATAAAATCACAGCATACAAAATTTGCATAAATCATAAAACCAAAACTTGCTACTTTACATGAAATATAAAACTATAACTTGCAAATTTGCAAGAAACATAAAATCACAACTCGCTAATTTGCATGGAACATAAAACCATAACATAAATTTTTCATGAGACATAAATATGGATCTTTCATGAAACAAAAAAAAGCCTAAACATGGGGATTCATTAATTATAAAGCGTAAACTTGGTGTTTTCTCTTTTTCATGAAACATAATGCCTAAACATTTTTTTTTTTATTTTTTTAATGGAACATAGACACTAAACATGGATTTTGTTGAAGTAAAAAGCCTAAGCATGGATTTTTGTCAATAATAAAGCCCAAGCATTGATTTTTATGGGACATGATGCTTAAGCATGGAAATTTTCATGAGGCATAAAATTTAAACATAGATTTTCATGAAACATAAGGCCTAAACATGGGCTTTGTTTTTATGGAACATAAAGCCTAAACATCAATTTTTTTTAAACATAAACATCACATGATAATGTAGACATATCACATAATATATGACAGAATGTAAATAGATTAAACACTTTATCATATTAATTTATCAATAATAATGACATATATATGAGAAAACATAAAGTTTTTTTTACAAACTATTTAATTTATGTAGGTTTAAATGTTTGGCCATGTGTAGGAAGAGGAAAGGGAGAGCTAGGGTTAGGGTTTAGGAAATAGAAAATTAAGTGGGTGTATTTCTGTGTGAGAGGATGTTTTGGCCAAGGTGAAAAGAACGAGATAGGGAGAGGTAAGGCTAGGGTTTAGGCCAAAAAATGTAAAATGGCTGTTTGTTTATGTGAGTGTTTGTTTCAGTCAAAGGGAAAAAAAGAATATAGGCAGAGCTAGGGTTATGGTTTAGGCACTAGGAAGTGAAGTGGGTGTGCATATATGTGACTGTTTTTTTTTTCCAAAGGGAAAAGGAGGAGATGGAGAGAGAGCTAGAGTCAGGGTTCATGCCATAGGAAGAGAGAGAAAGAGGGAGGAAGATGTGCAGGTTTAAACCTACATAAGTGACTGAGAGTTAGATGTGTATTGGTTGTTAATTTTAACCATGGAGAAAGAGGATAAAGATGTGTGTGTTGGTGGTGAATTTTGGCCAAGGGTTTGTGAGGGAGTATGGTGTGTGTGTGTGTGTGTGTGTGTGTGTGTGTGTGTGTGTGTGTGAGAGGGGATGAATTTTAGGTTTGAATGAGTGTACGTGTGAGGGGAGAAAGAGAGAGATGGTGTTTCAGCCAAATGAGAATGGAGGAGGATGAAGAATAAATGATATTATTTTACATGGAAGAAAAAGAGAAAGAAAGGAGAGAAAGGTTAGTGCTTCGTTCAAGGAAGAAATAAGACAGAGAGCAAGAAAGAGAGGTTTGTCTAATGGAAAAAAAAATAAAAGGTGAAGAATAGGTTCACATCATAATCTCACAAAAATGATCTTGAATTTCATGTAAAGTTATTGAAATTAGAGAAAGGAGAATTTATACTTTACTTGGGTGGAAGTCTTTGGTTTCTGTGCTAGGATGGAGTGAACTCTCTTGATCTCCTTTGTGAGAAAAGGGGAAGAGGGATGACTGTGGTTTCAACAAATTTTGGAAGAAGAGAAAGAAGAAAAGGAGAAGGGGAGGGGGTTTCGATTAAGAGAGGAGGTATGAGGGAATAAGGGGGGAAAGGGGATTTTAGGTCACTTATGGAGAAATAATAATTCAACCAATTCAAAATCATGTTAAAATCCATAAAAACTCACTTTTTGTGTGCTTGTAAGTGCTATGAAGCAATATTTCACCCCATTTGAATGATATGAGTGTTTCATAATGCTTAGGATCTCTTAAATTAGAAGTTACCCCTAAGACAAACTTCTATATTTAAGGTTATTCCTTAACATTTCCAAAATCAAATTCAAACAATAAATCAAAAAGGATAAATAAAATCTATGCAAATATTAATCACTTAAACTCAAACAATGTAATTGTAAAATTAAATCAAAATCACATTGAAATTCAAACCTTAAAGCTTTTTTTGAGACTCGTTGTATACCTAACATCCACATTGGATTTGTTTGTTATGGCACCAACTCTAGACTCTATGTTAGGACGATTTATTTTGATTATCTGAATTTACATGTTTTTGTTATTCTTTGTAGCATCTTGTTGTAATCTATGATAAAATGTGATGTGATATTTTTAAGATGTATGTATATTTTTATGCCAACTCTATTTTGTAGAGGCTATAGTAAGACTTAGTGTCGTAAAAGGCATATGTTCACTTTTCTATGCTTGAGTATATACTTAGAGTTTAGGTGGGTCTTATATGGTTTATGGCTGTTAAAGGATCATTCCAAACCAAAGTAAAGTAATGAATGAATCATCAAGAATAAAAATAAAGAATAAGAATGAGTACAGATAAACTAAGATGATTCCTCAAATGCAGTTGTTATAATTGGAGCTTCGTAATGCCTAATGAAGCTAAGAGGAGTCGAAGGCCCCACAAGCCTATTTTATCTATCTTGCAGTTCTAGCTTGGGCATGTTTAAGGGCAGAACTCAACTGTTCATTTTTCTCGTTCTTTTAAAGTGTATTTTATCTCTTGGATGCAATAATCTTTGTTTATTATTTTTGGGTTATTTTACTTGTTTTCATGTTTTGTTTGTTTGTTAATTTTTTTATTATGTACTTAGAAGTGCAATCTTTCCTTAGTTTATTTTTGTGCATGATCCAGGATATTGTGTAGAAAGCTATTAAAAGTAAGGTTTCTACCCAACCTAATAAGTAACAACAAACATAAAATTAATTTAAATGTCAAAATGACATGCATTAAAATCAATAGGAGATGATAAATAAAATTGAGTAGAAATCCTAAAAATAACTAAATTTTTAAGCGCTTGCATTTTTATTATTTTCTTTCCTTTAGTCACTTCACTTATTACACAAAATGGGCATTTGACCAATGATGATAACCATCTCTATTAGGGAGGTCTTCTTAATTTTTGACAATATATAAAATTTAAAATTGAATGCAAGTATATATTCATAATTTTTTTATCTGTGTCCTTCAAATTGAATTAGATAAAGAAAATTTTATAAATTGTAAAGTAATGTATTGACTAGAAGCCTTACACATATGTTATAGTGAGATAGTTTGACTCTATTAATCTAAAGAAATTACTAATTTCCTCGCTTAAGATAAATAAATGGGTTTAGATGGTGGTCTATTCAAAATAGGATTGCATGTTCAATAGAGTTGGACTTATTTAAGCTCTAAGTAGAACTATGTGTTATAAGCCCATTAAATATAATTGGATTAGGTTTGAGAATTTAATATGATGGTAGCTCTCCCTTTAGCTTTATTTTTTGAATTAAATTATTTTACTACTTCATAACCTTTAAGCCTTTACACGATCTTATTTCATTAGAGCATAAGTCCTAACATTAAAATAAAATATATAGCTCAAATACAATAAATCTCAATCTTTATAAAGTAAAGCCTAATATGAGAAAGTTTTAGTGTTACAGAGTTTCTAAGTATTTGAGTACTTCCTATCGTTCTTCCCTTAGATTTTAAAAAGAATTTTTCTAATTTGATCATTCTTAATTGAAATTCCAAAATAATGGTTTTTAAAACTATACTTTGAAATCTACTAAAACTAGAACAACTATTTTAATCAGGAGTATTCTTAGAAGATGACTTCTTATTAAACATAATTATTTATGGAGGTTTGCTTCTATCATAAGCTTATAAAGTAGAGTACATATCTTACCANATTGGATTTGTTTGTTATGGCACCAAGTCTAGACTCTATGTTAGGACGATTTATTTTGATTATCTGAATTTAAATGTTTTTGTTATTCTTTGTAGCATCTTGTTGTAATATATGATAAAGTGTGATGTGATATTTTTGTGATGTATGTATATTTTTATGCCAACTCTATTTTGTAGAGGCTATAGTAAGACTTGGTGTCATAAAAGGCATATGTTCACTTTCCTATGCTTGAGTATATACTTAGATTTTAGGTGGGTCTTATATGGTCTATGGCTGTTAAAGGAGCATTCCAAACCAAAGTAAAGTAATGAATGAATCGTCAAGAATAAAAATAAAGAATAAGAATGAGTACAGATAAACTAAGATGATTCCTCAAATGCAGTTGTTATAATTGGAGCTTCGCGATGCCTAATGAAGCTAAGAGGAGGAGTCAAAGGCCCCACAAGCCTATTTTATCTATCTTGCAGTTCTAGCTTGGGCATGTTTAAGGGCAAAACTCAACTGTTCAATTTTTTTGTTTTTTTAAAGTGTATTTTATCTCTTAGATGCAATAATCTTTGTTTATTATTTTTGGGTTATTTTACTTGTTTTTATGCTTTGTTTGTTTGTTAATTTTTTTTATTATGTACTTAGAAGTGCAATCTTTCCTTAGTTTATTTTTGGGCATGATCCAGGATATTGTGTAGAAAGCTCTTAAAAGTAAGATTTCTACCCAACCTAACAACAAACAAAAAATTAATTTAAAAGTCAAAATGAGATGCATTAAAATCAATAGAAGATGATAAATAAAATTGAGTAGAAATCCTAAAAATAACTAATTTTTTAAGCACTTGCATTTATATTCTTTTCATTCCTTTAGTCACTTCACTTATTACACAAAATGGACATTTGACCAATGATGATAACCATCTCTATTAGGGAGGTCTTCTTAATTTTCGACAATATATAAAATTTAAAATTAAATGCAAGTATATATTCATAATTTTTTTATCTATGTCCTTCAAATTGAATTAGATAAAGAAAATTTTATAAATTGTAAAGTAATGTATTGACTAGAAGCCTTACACATCTATTATAGTGAGATAGTTTGACTCTATTAATCTAAAGAAATTACTAATTTCCTCACTTAATTAAAAAAAAATACTTAACTATCTCGTCTTTTGTTTTGATCATACTTCATGACTGTAAGATAAATAAATGGGTTTAGATGGTGGTCTATTCAAAATAGGATTGCATGTTCAATAGAGTTGGACTTATTTAAGCTCTAAGTAGAACTATGTGTTATAAGCCCATTAAATATAATTGGATTAGGTCTGAGAAGTTAATATGATGGTAGCTCTCCCTTTAGCTTTATCTTTTAAATTAAATTATTTTACTACTTCATAACCTTTAAGCCTTTACACGATCTTATTTCATTCGAGCATAAGTCCTAACATTCAAATAAAATATACAGCTCAAATACAATAAATCACAATCTTTATAAAGTAAAGCCTAATATAAGAAAGTTATAGTGTTACGGAGTTTCTAAGTATTTGAGTACTTCCTACCTTTCTTCCCTTAGATTTTAAAAAGAATTTTTCTAATTTGATCATTCTTAATTGAAATTCCAAAATAATGGTTTTTAAAACTAAACATTGAAATCTACTAAATCTGGAACAACTATTTTAATCAAGAGTATTCTTAGAAGATGACTTCTTATTAAATATAATTATTTATAGTGGTTTGCTTCTATCATAAACTTATAAACTAGAGTACATATCTTACCAAAATTAAACAAGGAAAAAATCTCTAGTTCGTGTAAACCAATAGATTTTAAAACCATTATTTTGTGATTGAATCAATTAAAAAATATTATTTGTATATTTTGAGATAGTGTATTATTTTTAATGTCAGATCTGATCATCTAAATAAAAATATTTAAGTTTTACGACATATATTTCTNGTAAACCAATAGATTTTAAAACCATTATTTTGTGATTGAATCAATTAAAAAATATTATTTATATATTTTGAGATAGTGTATTATTTTAATGTCAGATCTGATCATCTAAATAAACATATTTAAATATTGTGATGTATATTTCCTTAATCCCCACACCTTAGTGAAAAATAAAGTAAAGAAGTTTATCAAATTTCTTGAAGTTGAGATACCTCATGTCCCAATGTTCAAGGTGAAATCATCTTCTTGTTTTGCTCCTTTCACTATGAATTAAACAAGAAATAATAATAGGAAAATCTGGAGGTTGGATATATTAAAGACTTGCCTAACAGAGGAGATTTTTACATCAACTTAGGCTTGGTTTGAAAAGGCAGTGAAGTTCCGTTCGGTTGGAGTGAACGCTGATGCATGTAAAATTTTTCTCTTGATAAAGCAGTCTACCGAAGTTTTATCTTTCAAGAGAATGATAATTTTTTCTCTGGTTCANTATATTAAAGACTTGCCTAACAAAGGAGATTTTTACATCAACTTAGGCTTTGTTTGAAAAGGCAGTGAAGTTCCGTTCGGTTGGAGTGAACGCTGATGCATGTGAATTTTTTCTCTTGATGAAGCAGTCTACCGAAGTTCTATCTTTCAAGAGAATGATAATTTTTCTCTGTTTCGGATCACAGTAAGCTCTTCTAGTTCGACGAACGTGGCTTTTAAAGAAATTGATGGAATTGTGACGTTGCTTCTAACAAAGCCTTAATGAACCCATAGACAAAACTTTTAAACATATTTTAAAAAATTAAATTATGAAATGCAAATAAATGTAGAGTAAATGTCAGAAACCTTACCTCGAAAGAAGAATATAAATATACTACCTTTTATTTTCTTGTCGAAGGCATTGCTATGTTAGGAAATTTTATTTAAAAAGATTTATAAAGGTAAATATTAAGTGTTAATTTAAATATAAATTATATATATATTTAATAAAAGTAAANCTAATGCTAAAAATAGAGAGAAGGAAAGATTGGACCATGTAATTACTTTTTGTGACATTATGTTGTAAATATCTATGTTCTTCTGAGCATAGTCTGTGTGGAAATGNCACGCTTAATCTTGTCTTCAATAATTAGTTACCTATAATATAATAAAGAATAAAATTTTAAGCATATCATTAATTATGTTTAATCATCCTTTAATTAATTACGACATTTTAATTGTTGATTAGAAACTTTTATTTAATTATTCCGGTTACTTTAATTTGACTATCAAAACAATAACTTACTCAACATGAATGATTTGTATTTTTATTCAAATTCATGAATGATTACGNCGGTTACTTTAATTTGACTATCAAAACAATAACTTACTCAACATGAATGATTTGTATTTTTATTCAAATTCAATTAATGTCCCCTCTAATTTAAATAAGTAAATGTAAAAATTATTTTCATTTTTTGATTAAAGTTTTTATACTATTATTATTATTATTATAAATTATGTTATTGCATATATACAAATTTCATAAACTATGTTATTTTAATTAAGATTTCAGTACTTAAACTTTAAATTGAATCATTGAAATTAATGTCAAATATTATTAATTTATACAAAATACCTTTGGAAATAATATTCTAACATTGTTCTCTAAGTTAATCTAAAATTTCTTTAACTTGAGTCTTGATTTAATTAAACCTTACAAGTAATAATTAATAATTAATAAATATTTATTAACAATAAATTAAATTCATAAATGAATATTATCAAAACCCTTACCTCACTGTTTGGTTTCCCCCCTTTCCGCATGCAAACCCTTCCTTGCCTCTTCTCAGCTCGACAGCGGTGTCACACACGAGGTCTGGTCCTTACGAGAGCTCCTTCCTCTCTGCAAAACCATAGTGTTCTTCCTCTTTACTCCTTTCTCTACCTTCGATTGTGGGTCGATGCAACACATCTCACATGCAGCCTTCCTCTTTCTTCATGCAAGCACAATGTAGCTGCCCAAACTTGCTAGAGGCACCTTCTCCCGCGCCAAACCACGGGTCCTCTTCTTTGCATGACCTCAACACTTCNTCGATGCAACACATCTCACATGCAGCCTTCCTCTTTCTTCATGCAAGCACAATGTAGCTGCCCAAACTTGCTTGAGGCACCTTCTCCCGCACCAAACCACGGGTCCTCTTCTTTGCATGACCTCAACACTTTGGTAAGAGAATCGCTCGACTCCTATTCATTCTCTGCCCTCTCTGTTGTTCTCTCCTTTCCTTCATTCATGGCACTTTATAACACAGAAGTACCCTTTCGAGTTTCAGCTTGTTTGCTTCTTCTCCCACTCTTCGNGCTCGACTCCTATTCATTCTCTGCCCTCTCTGTTGTTCTCTCCTTTCCTTCATTCATGGCACTTTATAACACGGAAGTACCCTTTCGAGTTTCAGCTTGTTTGCTTCTTCTCCCACTCTTCAACTCAATGAAACGAGGCATCACAATTATAATTATGAATATTACATGTCTACACCCTATACCTCTTCGAAAGAGGAGAAAAATATATTCCATCACTTCGTTATGATAGATCACATGGGAAAACTGAAAGTTTGTCGGTAGGGTCCTAATATTTATGTTCAAGTTGGTTTAAATCTGTTTGATCATGCTTAATTATGATTATTTTATTTTATTTTATTATAACATTCTGTGTCATAGTTTGTTAAAAATTTGATTGTCGAGTCAATCTAACCCCTATCCAAGATTAGCTTGAAGTCATTCTATCCAATCTTGAGCTGAGCCAATACTANTGATTATTTTATTTTATTTTATTATAACATTCTGTGTCATAGTTTGTTAAAAATTTGATTGTCGAGTCAATCCAACCCCCATTCAAGATTAGCTTGAAGTCATTCTATCCAATCTTGAGCTGAGCCAATACTAGTTAAAAACTAGATTGATTTGATCTCGATTTGAGTCATGGCATAGTTTTAAAGCGCCAAAGTTCTATGTATGTACATATGAGAGTTTATGTTTTAGATATTTAAATACATAAGAATTGCGTGCTATGCATATTAAATTCGCTTACNTCGATTTGAGTCATGGCATAGTTTTAAAGCGCCAAAGTTCTATGTATGTACATATGAGAGTTTATGTTTTAGTTATTTAAATACATAAGAATTGCGTGCTATGCATATTAAATTCGCTTATAAGTTCAAATAGTTGCAGAATATCCATTGACATTTCTAGGCTAGTTTATCCTCAACTATCAACATAGTCTTTGATGCAGCTGCCTTAAACTACTTTGCTTTGAGGCCAAATGACCTCGGCTAATTTATTGCTCTGTTTTTAATTATTTTTGTGTGCAAGTGCATAATTGCCATCTCACCCTTACGTATTTTGGTCCATAAGCTGTTGAATAGTTACAGGTTAGTGGGGATGTATTTGGATAGAGAAAATTGTCAAAATATTTTCTTGACTCTTGCATNGCTTTGAGGCCAAATGACCTCGGCTAATTTATTGCTCTGTTTTTAATTATTTTTGTGTGCAAGTGCATAATTCCCATCTCACACTTACGTATTTTGGTCCATAAGCTGTTGAATAGTTACAGGCTAGTGGGGATGTATTTGGATAGAGAAAATTGTCAATATATTTTCTTGACTCTTGCAGAAGGTCATTTTAGTCCCAAAATTTATAAAGTTTCAACTTAATACCCATACTCTTTTAATATGAGCTGAAATAATCTCCACAGGGTACTATTTGATTCCTAATTCAAAGAGCTTGGTGACTCGTCTGACACTTTTATAGATTGTGGGAGTAAAATGTCTCCTGCATTGTTTTGCAGAGGATTATTTTGCACAATACAACCATTATTTTTTTTTTTTTCCNTTTTAATATGAGCTGAAATAATCTCCACAGGGTACTATTTGATTCCTAATTCAAAGAGCTTGGTGACTCGTCGGACACTTTTATAGACCGTGGGACTAAAATGATCTCCTGCATTGTTTTGCAGAGGATTATTTTGCACAATACAACCATTATTGTTTTTTTTTTCCAAAAAAAAAACATGAGCTATAAAAAGCTTCACTATGCCGTTTTCGTCTTCCTCGAACTCATCTACAAGATAAGCACTTTCTTTTTTCAGATGGAGGGTTCGGTCGATGAAGAATCAACCAAGTCAGACGAAGAGTATGACGACTTGGCCATGCTCGATGGCTTAGTGGATGGCTATTCTTCTTCAGATGATGAGCCACCAGCTGCTAATTGCAAGAGACTAACAGATGGCAGGCTTACCGAAATCAATTCAGTTAAGAAAATTGAGCTCTTGGAGCTGATACAGAAATATCAACAGAGCCTGGATTTGTTCTTCCAGAATAATGAAACTTCGAACCAGGCATGGAATTCTCACTTTAATTCTGATAGAAAAAATAGTCTGGATTTGTTTTGAACAATATTTATGGTCTCTCTTCAATAAAAATTTTAAAAATAAAATAAAACCGATGGTATCAAATAATTTCATTTATTTTTTGGTGGTTCAATTCATGGTAACTTATTCTCTGCTNCACTTTAATTCTGATAGAAAAAATAGTCTGGATTTGTTTTGAACAATATTTATGGTCTCTCTTCAATAAAAAAAGTTTAAAAATAAAATAAAACCGATGGTATCAAATAATTTCATTTAGCTTTTTGTTCTCTGCTGCCTTTCAATTTTGCTGAAGGTGACATTTTTGTGAGGTTAGAATGAGTTATTATGGAAGTAATTTTGGAGGTAATTATTGTTTGTGGCATTTTCATACATTCCAAAGATTTTTTATATATTTACATATCTAATAATTAGTTTTTCATATTTATATGCCAGCCCTCAGACTCTTTATCATATAAAATATACTATGATTACCAAGTTTTCAAAAGTGAATTACACCTTTTCATATATAGGTTTGTGACAGTGTAAATATCAAATTTTGAGTGTCAAGTATGTGGTATGTATGAAAATGTCTTAAATAATGGGTNATACCTCTTGAGAGCAATTCTAACATCCTTAAAAAATCTAAAATTAATTTATGGCCATACGCATTTCGGCGAAGCTTTGTTTCATTATGATTGGCATGATAAAGTTGGGCTTACTTTCATTTCATAATGTAAAGATGATTATGATACAAATATAAACTCAAAACAGAAGTTTTTGTAGGAGCACAAGTTGACAAATTTGCATAAAAATATAACATGATAGCCGTTTTACTTGTAATCATGCATAATGAATGCTAGATGATGAAAATACTAATATTTGTGTACCATATTGGTGACGAGCATTTCGTTGGGCATGGTGGTGATGATCTTAAATTTGGTGAAGCCACTTGAGGTGATTTATGTTATGATTGCTACTGGTAAGAATGAGTGATGAGTTATCTATTGAGTGATATAGAATGTTAAGGAAAGTATTTGCATATGATGTGTGCTAGAAAATACGCGGCAGTAGAGTAATGAATTATCGTCTTACCGTTGCTCGAAGATTCAACACACATTCAGATAAAAGAAAACAATCAATAACGACACTTGAAGTTTTTATATAAAAAACTCATAATTTAAAACAAACGCAGAGCTTGACCCAGTTGTAAAATTTTACTATAAATTGATGATTACAGAGTCACCTTATCCAACAGGTGGGAAAGTGTGTAACAGTCTCCCGATTTACAATGTCGACGTGCAGATGAACTTTGTTGCAAGGAACGAGCAGCGACGATAACGATTAGCGACAGACAACAGGTGGTGGTAGACGGATGTCGGTGCTGGTCGACGACGGTTGCCGATGATCGACGATAGTTGACGGCATCAATAGTGATGCCGCTCTTTAGCTCCTCAAAGCTTTTAGCTTTTCCTCAATTCTCAAGTTTTTTGTCCCCCTCTCATGAGAGGGATGAGGCTCTATTTATAGGGTTTCAAACACAATTAATGCAGGAATATGAACCACTTTGATCGAATGGCTCAGAGAGCTCCCCTCGATCATACGACGTTTGATGAATATTTTGTCAATAAGGAAGAACGAAAATCAAATAGCTAAATTAGAAGTTTTCTATAATTAGGAGTTTCCTTATTTAAATTATTTCCAATATCTATATTATGATTTATCTCCCTTTTAGCTGAATATTTAGATTAGAAATATGTATTATTAAGTTACCTAAAATAGATTATACATAATATTTTATACCTAAAATAGATTGTAAGATTATTATTTAATGGAATAAAAGCAAGGGGAAAATGCTTCGAGTCTATTCAAACTTTAGCATATTTTTTTCTCAAAACTTTGACATGGTATCAGAGCCAAAATTTTGCCCTAACCATCGATAATTGTTGGAGTACCGTCAAAATTCCCTTCATGCCTGCATTCTTGCAGGTCAGGAAGGGATGAACTATTTGTTTGCCTTGATTAATGCTCGTCTTCTCGTAGTCTCATTATTTCTCAGCCTGCGTCATTTTCGTTCTACTTTGTCTTCCTCTTCAACTCGACAAATCTCGACAGAACCTCTCTTTCGTTCAAACTCTACCCGCAGTGGCTCCCTCCTTCGATCTCGCTTGTGTCGCTTGTGCGTGGCCACCGTGTTCTAAAGATGGAGAAAGAGAGCATGAGCATAAGCCACGTATACAATACCCTCTATCCCTTGGGCTCCTCATTAGGCGAATAGGATCTCGTTGCCTCGGGATCGTACGTCGTTATCCAGAGCGAAATAAATGCCTCCGCTGACCTAGTTGTCTACATTCCAGTCTCCGATTACGTCTCTCTTGATGCCCCCATAGTTTCAACTCTAGATGAGTCGCTTTGCTTCCCATCAGTTTCTACCGCCGTCGCTCCATGTCCGTTGGAGGAGGCTCGTACAATTACCGCTTAATCGACATGGTTCCGTTGTCGGGATCTACTATGTTTAGAGGTGCCACGACAAAATTAAATGAATGGGATGGTAAAATTGGTGATGAAGATTGTGGATCTACTATGTTTAGAGTTGCTACGAATTTTGGTAAAGTTTAGGATTTATTTCCTTTTTAGCTGAATATTTAGATTAGGAATATGTATTATTAAGTTACCTAAAATAGATTATACATAATATTTTATACCTAAAATAGATTGTAAGATTATTATTTAAAGGAATGAAAGCAAAGGGAAAAGACATTGAGCCTATTCAAAATTCAGTCTGTTTTTTTCTCAAAACTTTGACACATTTGAGGTCGTAATGTCTTAATTGAATGATCTTGGGTTCATTGGATTCGTCTCGCCGAAACGCTCAATTCAATTATAAACTCTTCAGATTCGACATCTGTTTTATCATCCAAATGTATATGAAAAGCTTCCAAAAAGTTTAACGTCTTGATCGGGGCTTCATTTGACTCGGATTTGACCAATTTTTGTATTATTGGGTGTCTTATTGAGCTGATCAGTTTGATTATAAGTTATTTGAAATCGAACTTCTGGATGACTTTTCATCATAGCTTGAACGTTTCTTACTCAAAAGATTATCTCAAGATCTGTGACATGCCTTGAGTTTCATGAAGAATGTTAGAAATTTATTGATGATGTATTAACATACATTGACAAGGAATTGAGTGATAAGTTATATCATTAATTTGTTTATAATACAAGTGATATAACTAAATATTCATTGAAGATGATATACTCTTACATGGCCGTGCATTAAAATGACAATAAGCACTCTTGTTATTTCTTTTCAATGTATTAACTTATATGGTGGATTTTGTATAACATGGTTGCATTATTGCACATCATATTATAATAATACCACATGTGTAATTGTTTTAAACAAATGCTAAAAATAGAGAAAAGGAAAGATTGGACCATGTAATTATTTTTTGTGACATTATGTTGTAAATATTCTTTTATAAAAATAATATATTATATTTATTTTGATGATTTAAACAAGAGAATAATTGTGTTTATTATACAAATATTTTTTTAGATAATTAATAGCATAATCATTACATATATTATTTATTATTCTATAATGATATACTAGCTTTATGTGACTACAATTACAATCATAATTACTATACAAGTTAATAATACCTTTTAGTAGGGATGTTGTTTTTGGAATATATGACTATGTCATGTTGATTGATTGAATTAATATTGTCATAATATGTCACACCTTATTTGATGCAATATATTATAGTGTAAGGTTTTTATTTAGTTGAGACATGATAAAGGTTGGCTACAAATGTCTATTGGGTTATGCTCTTGACCTACCATTGAATTATTATGAATTAAATTAGATTTAGTTTGTTGGTGTGCATCTAAGTATATTCCACCATGTTTGTCATGCTAATCTATTTAATAATCTTATTCATTTCATGCAAATTAAGTTGATCCGGTTAAGTTTGGCTCTAAGGTCAGATTGAACCTATTAGTCTCTTATGTTGACTAAACCATTTAGGATGTTCTCGCGGAGCTTGTGAAGGTGATGAAATTATTTTGTTTAGATGCTACATAGAACATGTGCTTAAATATAAGATTTGAGTTGAGACATTATTGTTAGTTAAAATGGAGATCAATAATAATTCAAAATAATTAGTACTTTTTTTTAGACTTTTAGGGGCTATTTGACAATAATTTTAGACTAGGATTTAACTTGTAGACTAATTTTTGTCGGACGGGCTATTTGGACAAATAAAGCTCAGGATTCCATAAATTGAGATTTTATGGATTCCGGTCGTCAATCGTAGATTTAATGAATTATGTTATTCGACATATTATGTCAAACCAGGAGGAGCTAAGAGGAAAAATGGCACGATCAGGGTTACTTTACTCAATGATTTCGATAGGAGTAGAGCGGGAGGATGAGAAAGATGAGAGTTTCAGTTACATTTCCTTGTTGCCTTCCTAGCTAGCTGCAATCACGATTGTATTGCAAGGGTTCGCTCACAAAGGTGATGTTTTGGGCAAAACTGGAAGGAGTTGTGTATGTGAGGTTTCTAGAATGGTTAGATAGATCAGAGGTGTTAAGTTTATTTTATTTAAATTTTTATTATTTAAATTGAATACTAATTAATAATTAACTAATATATTATCAGATTAATTATAATTACGTAATTATTTAATAATTAATAAATAAAAATAAATGCATATTAAATTTTCATTTATTTAATAAATTTCTAAGTAATCATTAATTAACATACTTNTATATTCCACCATGTTTGTCATGCTAATCTATTTAATAATCTTATTCATTTCATGCAAGTTAAGTTGATCCAATTAAGTTTAGCTCTAAGGTCAGATTGAACCTATTAATCTCTTATGTTGACTAAACCATTTGGGATGTTCTCGCGGAGCTTGTGAAGGTAATGAAATTATTTTCTTTAGATGCTACATATAACATGTGCTTAAATATAAGATTTGAGTTGAGGCATTACTGTTAATTAAAACGGAGATCAATAATAATTCAAAATAATTAGTACTTTTTAGACTTTTAGGGGCTATTTGACAATAATTTTAGACTAAGATTTAACATGTAAACTAAATCTTGTTGGACGGGCAATTTGGACAAATAAAGCCCAAGATTCCATAAATTGAGATTTTATGGATTCTGGTTGTCAATCGTAGATTTACTGAATTCTGTTATTCGACATATTTTGTCAAACCGAGAGGAGCTAAGAGGAAAAATGACACAATTTGGGTTACTTTTCTCGATGATTTCGGTAGGAGTAGAGCAGGAGGATGAGAAAGATGAGAGTTTCAGTTACACTGCAATTTCCTTGTTGCCTTCCTAGCTAGTTGCAATCACGATTGTATTGCAAGGGTTCGCTCACAAAGGTGATGTTTTGGGCAAAACTCGAAGGAGTTGTGTATGTGAGGGTTTCTAGAAGGGTTAGAAAGATTAGAGGTGTTAATTTTATTTTATTAAAATTTTTATTATTTAAATTGAATACTAATTAATAATTAACTAATTTATTATCAGATCAATTATAATTACGTAATTATTTAATAAGTAATTAATAAAAATAAATACATATTAAAATTTCATTTATTTAATAAATTTCTAAGTAATCATTAATTAACATACTAAATAACTACTAAATTATTAATTTATAACTATTATATTATTGCTTTAAGTAGTAACTTCAAATTTAGAAATACGATTTATTAAAATTTATCATAATATAAAAAAATAAACTTTAATTCTAATTTTTTATTATAACAAACATATTAATTTTTAAATCTCAATAAAAATTGTTAAATAGTTTGATAGCATATATATATATATTGTAAATGTAGTTCGTCGGACATCTGTTTGTGAGTTTAGGTTCATCTGGTCTGGGGTTTGATTCCTTCCAAGTATAGGGTGCAGTATTTGAATTCGTAGACGTACGAGGGTTGAACGAGACTCATATAATAGCCTCTGACAATTCCTTTAAAAAGAATANAACAAGACACATATAATAGCCTCTGACCATTCCTTTAAAAAGAATATATATATATATATATATATATATACTTATTTATTTATTTATATATTTGTAAATTTATTTTCTTTTTCTGTCTAAGCCTTTTCCCAAACTCCTTGTTTCGCCCAAAACAATCTCCTTCTTGACCGAACAATAGGGTTGTAAACGAGGCGAACACGTGCTCGTTTATATTTCAAGCTCAAAAAGTGTGTTTGTGTTTAACTCGTTTGCTTAGCGAGCCGAAAGCCGAACACGAGCCGTTTACAAACAAATATTTGTTTTGACAACACTAATCATGTAGTCATAAGTTGTTAAGGATTGAAACAAGATTTAAAACATCATTTGAATCTAATTTAATAATTTTATTTTATTTTCTTAATTAAAAATTTTAATTGATTATAAATCTCTGTAGATATTCATCAAAACACACACACACACACACACACACACAAATGGAATGGTCGGAGGCTNATACCTCTTGAGAGCAATTCTAACATCCTTAAAAAATCTAAAATTAATTTATGGCCATACGCATTTCGGCGATGCTTCGTTTCATTATGATTGGCATGATAAAATTGGGCTCACTTTCATTTCATAATGAAAAGATGATTATGATACAAATATAAACTCAAAATAATAATTCATGCAATAGTATTAAGCTTCTAGCATGGTAATGCATAAGCAACATCCAAAATAAAGTAAATGTTTTCATGCCAATGTTCCACATTAGGTAACTATGATATATGAATGCAATTGAACAAACACATGACAGGAAAATTAGTTGTTGAATGAAACCCAGAAGTCACCTAAAAAACAGAAGTTCTTGTAGGAGCACATGTTGTCAAATTTGCATAAAAATATAACAAGATAGCCGTTTTACTTGTATTCATGCATAATGAATGCTAGATAATGAAAATACTAATATTTGTGTACCATATTGGTGACGAGCATTTCGTTGGGCATGGTGGTGATGATCTTAAATTTGGTGAAGCCACTTGAGGTGATTTATGTTATGATTGCTACTGGTAAGAATGAGTGATGAGTTATCTATTGAGTGATATAGAATGTTAAGGAAAGTATTTGCATATGATGTGTGCTAGAAAATTTGCGGCAGTAGAGTAATGGATTATCGTCTTACCGTTGCTCGAAGATTCAACACACAGTCAGATAAAAGAAAACAATCAGTAACGACACTTGAAGTTTTTATATAAAAAACTCATAATTTATAACAAACGCAGAGCTTGACCCAGTTGTAAAATTTTACTATAAATTAATGATTACAGAGTCACCTTATCCAATAGGTGGGAAAGTGTTACACTCTCCCGATTTACAATGTCGACATGCAGATAAACTTTGTTGCAAGAAACGAGCAGCGACGATAACTATTAGCGGCAGACAACAGGTGGTGGTAGACGGATGTCGGTGCTGGTCGACGACGATTGCCGATGATCGACGATAGTTGAAGGCAACAATGGTGATGTCGCTCTTTAGCTCCTCAAAGCTTTTAGCTTTTCCTCAATTCTCAAGCTTTATTTCCCCCTCTCATGAGAGGGATGAGACTCTATTTATAGAGTTTCGAACGCAATTAATGCAGGAATATGAACCACTTTGATCGGATGGCTCGGAGAGCTCCCCTCGATCAGACGACGTTTGATGAATATTTTTTCATTAAGGAACAAAAATCAAATAGCTAAATTAGGAGTTTTCTATAATTAGGAGCTTCCTTATTTAAATTATTTCCAATATCTATATTCTGATTTATCTCTCTTTTAGCTGAATATTTAGATTAGAAATATATATTATTAAGTTACCTAAAATAGATTATACAGAATATTTTATACCTAAATAGATTGTTAGATTATTATTTAATGGAATAAAAGCAAGGGGAAAATGTTTTGAGCCTATTCAGACTTCAGCATATTTTTTTCTCAAAACTTTGACATGGTATCAGAGCCAAAATTTTGCCATAACCACCGATAATTGTTGGAGTACCATCAAAATTCCCTTCCCGCCTGCCTTCTTGCAGGTCAGGAAGGGATGAACTATTTGTTTGCCTTGATTATTGATCATCTTTTCGTTGTCTCATTATTTCTTAGTCTGCGTCATCTTCGTTCTACTTTGTCTTCCTCTTCAACTCGACAGAAATTCTCCTTCGTTCGAACTCCACCCGTAGTGGCTCCCTCCTTCGATCTCGCTTGTGCGCTTGTGCACTTGTGCATGGCCACCGTGTTCTAAAGATGGAGAGAGAGCATGAGCATAAGCCACATATACAATACCCTCGATCCCTTGGGCTCCTCATCAGGCGAACAAGATCTCGTTGCCTCAGGATCGTACGTTGTTATCCAGAGCAAAATAACTGCCTCCGCTGACCTAGTTGTCTACATTCCAGTCTCCGATTACGTCTCTCTTGTTGTCCCCATGGTTTCAACTCTAGATGAGTCGCTTTGCTTCCTATCAGTTTCTACCGCTGTCGCTCCATGTCCGTTGGAGGAGGCTCGTACAGTTACCGCTTAATCGACATTGTTCCATTGTCGGGATCTACTATGTTTAGAGGTGCTACGACTTTTGGTAAAGTTTAGGATTTATTATCTTTTTAGCTGAATATTTAGATTAGGAATATGTCTTATTAAGTTACGTAAAATGGATTATACTATACCTAAAATAGATTGTAAGATTATTATTTAATGGAATGAAAGCAAAGGGAAAAGGCATTGAGCCTATTCAAATTTCAGCATGTTTTTTTCTCAAAACTTTGACATATTTAAGGTCGTAATGATGTCATAATTGAACGATCTTGGGTTCATTGGATTCGTCTCGCCGAAACACTCAATTCGATTATAAACTCTTCAGTTTCGACATCTGTTTTATCTTCCAAATGTTTCTGAAAAGCTTCCAAAAAGTTTAACGTCTTGATCGGGGCTTCATTTGACTCGGATTTGACCAATTTTTTTTGTTATTAGATCTGTCTTATTGAGCTGATCAGTTTGATTATAAGTTTGTTGAAATCGAACTTCTGGATGACTTTTCATCATAGCTTGAACGTTTCTTACTCAAAAGATTGTCCCAAGATCTATGACATGCCTTGAGTTTCGTGAAGAATGTTAGAAATTTGTTGATGACGTATTAACATACATTGACAAGGAATGGAGTGATACGTTATATCATTAATTTGTTTATAATACAAGTGATATAACTAAATATTCATTGAACAATTTGTCATAGATGATATACTCTTACATGGCAATGCATTAAAATGACAATAAGTACGCTCATTATTTCTTTTCAATGTATTAACTTATATGGTGGATTTTGTATAACATGGTTGCATTATTGCACATCATATTATAATAATACCACATGTGTAATTGTTTTAAACTAATGCTAAAAATAGAGAGAAGGAAAGATTGGACCATGTAATTACTTTTTGTGACATTATGTTGTAAATATTCTTTTATAAAAATACTATATTATATTTATTTTGATGATTTAAACAAGAGAATAATTGTGTTTATTTTACAAATATTTTTTTAAGATAATTAATAGCATAATCATTACATATATTATTTATTGTTCTATAATGATATGCTAGCTTTATGTGACTACAATTACAATCATAATTACTATACAAGTTAATAATACCTTTTAGTAGGGATGTTGTTTTTGGAATATATGACTATGTCATGTTGATTGATTGAATTAATATTGTCATAATATGTCACACCTTATTTGATGCAATATATTATAGTGTAAGGTTTTTATTTAGTTGAGGCATGATAAAGGTTGGCTACAAATGTCTATTGGGTTATGCTCTTGACCTACC
>JXCR01104839.1:23314-34075 GCA_002079205.1 Phalaenopsis hybrid cultivar | reverse complement strand
AACGAGCCAAACACGAGCTGCTTAACGAGCCGAACACGAGCTGCTCACGAACAACGAGTCAAATTGACAGCCCTAATATAGACCTTATTAAAACATTGACAAATTATAACCTACTGCTAAATTTTAGACGTATCTCATACGGACATATTTTCCATTAGATTATTTATGCTGTTCTATGACTAACGGATAAGTAGAAAGCTTCCGCATTGATATTAATTTGATTAGTTATTGAATTACAGCTATTTAGTCAATGTTTATGATGCACATCTAATATAAAATCATGGCTACCAAACGTTTGTTTGTCAGAAAGTGATTTGTATCTAAGAAGTAGGTCCAAGGTTGATTAAGGATGCAAGACATTTATAAGTTGAAGAGATCTAAGGAATCACATGTGCCTTTGACAAGGACCTTAAATGTAAGTTGAATTAATAAGTGTTATTGATTAATATTTTTACCAGCTACATCTAAGGAAAATTTTGGATTTGGTGCATGATTTTGCATGCTTTGAAGTTGGATTTCTTTAGTGTAGGGAGAAATGAGTTTGGTGTACTCTGTACAATTATTCTGATTTTTCGTGGTGGATTTTTGGGTGTGGTGTGACTCTGTGGATTTTTTCCATTCACGAGTTTTTTCACGAGTTTTCCTGAATTCTCAAAATTTCTCACAATAAGGGGTCTCAAAGTGGGATTTTTTGAACATTTTTAATTTCAGTGGGAGCAATGTTTGACGAAATGAGGTACAGGATTGAGAAGTTCAATAGTTAGAACTTTGCTTTCAGGAAAATATAAATTAAGGATTTATTATAAAAAAAAAAACTATATTTTCTACTGGATGGAATCACTAATAAGCCAAAATCAATGACTTTGAAAAAATGGAAAGTTCTTAATCAAATAATACTATGTTTGATCTGAATTTCACTTTCCTTACATGTTTTTTTCAACATTATGAATGAGAATACTATCAAGGATGCACTCACAAGAATGCACGAGAAGTCTTCAGCTTCAAACAAAGTCTTTCTAATGAAGATGTTATTCAATATGAATATTGGATCACAGCTTATTTGCAGAACACTTGAATAACTTCAATACTGTGATAAACCAATTGTGTTATATTGACATCAAGTTTGATGATAAGGTATGGGTATTGTTACCTTATCTTCATTGCTAGATCACTGGGATAGACTATTTATTATGACGAGTAACTCTTTAGGCAACATGCATTCAAAGTTTGACGATATTGTAGGATTATTGCTTAATTAAGAAGTTCACATGAAGAAGAGTGGTGAAACTTCAAGTTATGCTTCAAATGTTGAAACTAGAGGAAGGAATATGGACAGAATCACAAGATATGAAATATTCAAGTCCAAGATAGGAAAGCCCAAGTAAGGAAAAGAAAAAAGGAAGAGGTGAATATTGGAACTTCTTGATGAAAGTTCCCCTTAAAAGAAATGTAGAGCTCATAAAAAGGTTGGTGGGGGAGATTCGGATCGAAAGCTTTCTACTAATATCATCATAGATGAAATCCACAGTAACTCCCTTATCTTATCCCTAGATAGTACCGAATAATGAATATTAGATTTAGGTGTCTCATTTTATGCTTGCCCCAACAAAGAACAGTTCAAAAACTACATTTAAGATGATCTAAGGAATATCTATTTAGGAGATAATAAGGTCTATAATATTTTTAAAAAGGGTGATGTTCATATCAAGTTACCAAATGGACCAGTCTAAAAAATAAATGAAGTTAGACATGTTCTATATTTGAAGTGAAATTTGATTTATGTGACCACTTTCATAGGTGAGTCATGAGAAGTTAACAAAAGAAGCAATGGGGATGCTTGAGGCAGCATTGAAGGCACAATTTATCTAATCAATGAGATGTTTGAATCCATTGGAGTAGGTGGAATAAATGTTGATGTAGGTCGCTGACACCACAAGTTTGGTCATATGAGTGAGAAATGAAGTCCTTAATTTCTAAAAACAAACTTTAGGGTTTAAATTCTATAGATTTAGATTTTGTGAAGATTGTGTTTATGACTAGAAAAATAATATTATTCTCTCTAAAAGTATGTCTAAGTTGAAGTCCAAAAAGTTACAGCTTAATGATAGATGGGTTTCTACTCCACTTTAGTCTATTAGAGGTTCTCTATATTTTGTGACTTTCATTGATAGTCAAACTAGAAAGGTATTAGTGTTCTCTTGAAACATAAATCAAATGTTTTTGATGTATTTAAGAAAAGAAAAGCCTTGGTGGAGAATGAGATAGGTTTGAGAATTAAGTGTTTCAGATCAGATAATGGTGGTGGTATTATGATCAGAGGTTTAGAAGTTATTTTCCTTTTGAAGGAATCAAGCTTAAGTTCCAAGGACACAATAACAAACTATTTTTGTTATGCACATGAATAGAATTATCACGGAGTATGCCAATGGTATGAGGTTGCATGCAAACTTTTCAAAGCAATTTTGAGCAGAAGCACCAAACACATTAAGTTATATAATAAAGTGCGGTCCATTGGTACCTTTGAATGAAGACTTGCCTCAAGATGCTTAGAGTGGAGAATAGGTAAATCAATCTCATCTACAAGTATTTGGTTGTTCATCATATGTTCGTCTTGATGTAGGTCCAGGATTAAGCTCGATTCAAAAAACTGGTGTCTTCATTAATTTTCTCTTTTTGTGTTAAGATTCGCCAACTTGTGTATTGTTGTATAATTCCTTTTCTGGAGTAAATCTCTTTTATGGATCATATGAATAAAACGGAGAAGAAAGGAGTCAGAAATGATGAGATACACAATAATGGAGACAAATACGAGAAAAATTTGAAGAACATTCATGAAGTAAACTTCACGTGATAGCCCGAGAACATATGTCCAAACAAGATTGGATTGAAAATGCTTTGGAAACATATATGTGAAGAAGACACTATGAAATCAACCCAAAACTAGAGATTCAAGTATGTCTGTTTTTTCTGGTGTCAATAGCAACTTCTAAAGGGATGTATCACTTTGGTTAATTACATTTTGGGGGTTGCCTAAAAATACACTCGATTAAAGGAATTTTGCTTATTTTTGTATAATGACTAGTGAAAAGTGTCACAAAGAACGGTTATCTCACAAGAGTGTCTCAATACATTTAAAGCTTGCGTCGATCCATACGGGCAGAGAGTGAGTCTCTCACGATCCCATACAAATGGTGTCTGACCAAGGCCTATAAAATAACTATATCAGCTTAAAGGGTCCATACTATGTTTTCAATGCCTAACCAGCCCATAAGGGCAGAAAGTGAATCACCGTATGCCAACTGGGCGATGCCCTATCCATAATCAGGGCCAACGCGACGACATCGATGAAGCATCAAAGGGAGAGACATGGCTCAAAGCGGGTACACAAAGGAGGGATAGAGTGATCCTAATCGAGTAGAGAAAGCTGGGTCAGGATATCATGGATCCGTCATCCTTAACTATCGGGACCCCAAATCTACCTGGACATGAAGGCAATTGAGTCAACGCAACTAGATACCCCTATTGACCTCATTTTTTATGAGGTCAAATTCTTATCTTTAGGAACCTAAGATCTATCTTAAAGGACTAGTGAGGGAATCCACACCTCAAATAGAAATTCAAAACAATTCTTGACTCCTCTTGTGAAGTCCCACATGGGTGGTCACAAACCCCCAAATGTCATTTGGGATGGCTAAGACTAACATGTGGAGACTCAAGAGTAAGTTCTTATAGGTTCAACCAGGCCTTAAGACAACCCTGGTGGCTCATGTTTGGTCTCACACACACCTACACAAACTCAAACCCATTGAATCCCCTACATACCCCCAAACCCTAAAATCACATACACTGGACCTACCTCCTTAACTCTTTAGGGAACTCACATGGGTGGTCCCAAGAACTTAACCTTTGGTTAAGATGGCTAAGACCAACACGTGAAGACTCAAAAATGAGTTCTCATTTGGTGTCTTATGATCCCAAGATGGCTATTCATGACATGCATGATCACCTTATCCAAACTTTTCCCAAATTACCTAATTTCCCTAAATTTCCTAAATGTCCCACAAATTCTCCAAAATACCTAATTTAACCCCAAATTCAAGCCCTCTAAATTCCAATACCAAATTCAAATTCAATTTCACCAAACAACAAATTAAAACCCAAAACCCCTATTTTTGATGTCCAAATCAATACCAAAGTTCCACAAAATTTGGCATGCACACCAATTCAAATATACCAAACCCAAAAATCAATTTTGCATGACAATTCCAAAGCCTTTCAAGCCCATTGGCAAAAGGAGGACCTTCTTTACCACTTTGCATGTGTAATCCATAAGCATCACATGGCTCATGCACCCCAAAGTGGCAAAAGGAGGACCTTATTTCACCTCCCACCAAAATGGCTTAACCAAAATCCTAATCCCACCAAATGCATGTTTCCCATGCCAAATTAATCACCCAAGCTCCTAGAAGTTTCCCCAAAAACTCCAGCCACCTTGGACATGACCCCAAGCCATTTCCATGGGGTTGAACCCATTGTTAACCCAACCTAACGCAAACCCATTTACCACTTTGAAAAACTGCAATTACCCATGCTTGGAGCAAATTGACTTTACATCTCCCCAATTCTAACCTCCCACGTATGGAGGTGGCTTTGTTTGATTGGTCGGCCACCTTAGCCACCGGAAAACACCAAGCCCGAGAAGGCCCCCATGGCCAAAACTCAAAATTTAAACTCTCTGAGGTGGCTCACTCTCATTGGACATTGGATCATTTCTTCCCTCCACCTAAGCACCATTTTGGTCACCTTGGCCAGCCAAATTGGGCTCCCTTTCTCTGCCTATAAAAACACCACTACTTCACGAACAAATGGGAAGAGTGCAACAGACAATGACGAAGCCCTGTAAAATTGTTTCCAGACCTCCTCACAACCTCACGAAGCTCATCTTTACCATTTTCAAGCCCTCTAACCAACCACAAAACCTCAATTTCCAAGTTCAATTCTAGAGGATTTCTTGGCCTTAGAATCAACCTCCACCAAACTCAAAATTGACCATCCCAAAAGATTCACAACACTCCAAAACCAATTCCCCAATCAAAGCACCATCATTCTAAACCCTCTAACCTAGACCTAGACCTAGACCTAAACCACACCCGAGCATCCTCTTGACCTAGAACAAACATTGGCCCAATCACAGGTCGAATTGAAGCTTGGAGGACATTCGTGGACTCAAAACGAAGCTCAAGAATAAAACCAATTGAGACCTCACCACTTGGGCAAAGATATAAGTCGAAACTTCTCATTTTTTCCTTAGTTTGAACTTCTGCAAACAAGATTTACATTTCATGTGTATTTAGCCGTATAGATGTGTTTGTTTCCCTTAGATGAGGTGTAGGAACAAACCACACTTAATTTGGTTGAGTATCGAGCGAGTTCTTAGGATCAGAATTCGAATGATTCTCGGGTTAGATCACGTTTGGGATGATGAACGGATGTCTTCCATTCACGCGTGTATCAATCGAACGGTGCAGATCGAGCCAGGCGGACGAAGTGTACATGAACTGCTGGCTGAGTCAGCAACCTACGTGGAAAGTGCGGTGAATCAATGGGCGATGCGTGGGAGTTCGACGGATACAAGGATGAAGCGGTGTTGATCCAGATAAGTAGAAAATTAGGGTATTTTAGAATTATTTAATTATAAAAACTTTAAAAATTGATATCATGGTGTAGAAAAATCACAAAAATAAAGTAAAAATACATCTGTGCTCAGTGAACAAAGTAGAATTTATTGAACTACAAATAAAAAGTATTTATCTAATATTTTTTTAATTAATTTAAAAAGCACAAAGGAAAATTAATTCTAATTAATTAAATAATTATCCAAATTAAGTAAAATTTTGAGGGTTTGTTCCTAATGACATTAGAGACCTCCTCTGATTTTTCCGGTGCCACAGAACATCCCTATGGTCAAAAGCCCTAATATTCTTGAACTCTTAGTATTATTTTAATTAAATAATTATATAAAATAATATAAAAGTCAGAAAAACATAAAATCAAGTTTGGTAGGTTCACTGTGGTCAGAGAACCTTATGAAAAATAAAAATTTAATTTAAAATGTTCAAAATAATTTTTTTCATTTAAAACCAATAAAAATTATAAAAATACAAAATAATTCAAAAAATCATTAGATAATTCCAAAATGAAGAAAATGATTTTGTAGTCCCTTTAGAAAAAAAAGCAGCCCTCACAAAAGTGAGTTCAACAATCCATTTTGTCAAAAAAATTGTAATGAGATTGGGGATTTAATGGAGCAACCTATGGATAGAATCAAAGTTTGAACACGCTTACACGTTTGTATTTGGGGAGTTACTCACCAAAATTACAGTCATTCACCTATAAATTTGTGAAGGACTTTGTTTGTTTCTAAACCATTTTTAAGGGTGAAATGTACCTTTTCATGCATATGCTTAAACCACCAAAAGTTTATGTATGTAAATATGGAAGTTTGGCTGTTAGATATGCAAATGCATAACAAATGTGTGCTTGGTGTGTAAATTTCCTAAACCCTAAAGTAACAAATTTGGTATTAGACATGTAAATACACATGAATTGGGTTTTATGCTTGAGAAAAACCTTGTTGTATGCTATGTGCCAAAACCGGAGAACAATAAGGGAAGCGAAGAAATATAACGGTTACCTTTTTGGAGCTTGACCTCTTATGACCTCTCACATTATCGTCGAGTCATTGCCACCTAAGAGAGGAGATAACAAAAATGAGAATGGAGGGGAAGTTAAGGTCTTGACGTTCTGATTTGATATAATAAAGCCTAGCCACCAGCTGGTTACTAGCTAGCTGAACTTTTAGATGGTAATTAGTTTCTACTAATTTCAACTGATAAATAAAAAGATTTTATGTGTTAGGCGAATAAACTACAAATGTCAATCTATTTTTCAACCGATTCACTTGGTTGACAAACCAACAAATAATTTTACCGTTAAATTAATTCCAACCTTTCACTCGCTTGATCAGCCGATAATACATTAGCTAAAAATATTCAACCAGTCATTAACTAAGAAAGAATTTTTACTCTGATTAATACAAAAATTATGTTTTTTTTTTTATTTTATGTTAAGGAAGCCAAAGAAATTACCCAATTAATAATTTTCCTTAGTTTTCACAAATATTATTCATTTTATACTATTTTAAAATATCCCTTTTTTTATCAAAATCCTAAACAAACATAATTATATGTCAATCACATTGCAATATTTAAATTATCAATATGAATTCGTCGCGATAAATACAACACCACCACGAACAACAACAAAAACAACAATTCCATTGAATTCCTCCCAATTCCTTTCAACCAAAAAAAGATTCCAGACCCCAAAACGGATTGTCAAAGACGATAGCTTTACAACAAAAAGCGTTGCCTCCAACCTATTTTGATCCGATCAGCTCCACATTCTCAACCTCACCACTAATTTTGACTTAACAAATTAAAAAAAAAATCCTCCTACAATTCAGACGACCAATTCAAATCCAGAAATACAGAAACTCCCAACAGCTATTATACAGACAAGATGATAGAGAGATGACAACAATTACGTTCAAATAAAGTAAAGAAACTGCATGCACTTAACATTGTGGGAGCCAACTAAGGAGATGAACTTTCTTCACCTATTTAAGGCTGCAGAGCTCTCAGATTTCTCTGTCTTTAGCTCTATAAGGATGATGAACTTCATCAGAGGTCTGAAAATGGCTGAAAGGAACATGGCATTGAAGGCAAGAAAGGAGGGGATGAAGGCTGCATTGATTGGAGTAGAGAAGAAGGTTCCAAAGGGGTGTTTGGCTGTGTATGTTGGAGTTGAAATGAGAAGGTTTGTGATTCCAACTGCTTATCTTTGCTTGCCAGAGTTTAAGGAGATATTGGAGAAGATGGAGAAGGAGTTTGGTTTCAGTCAGAAGGAGGGATTGAGAATACCATGTGAGGAGGAGGATTTTGAAGAGATGATTAGTGTTTTGGATGAGGTTGGATGGAGGGAGAAGAAGGGGAAGAAGATGGTGTGTTGGATGTAGGGGAAGGAATTTTCAATAAAAGCTTAGGTGGACACAAACGCCACTGCGTCATTTGGTGAAATGACTCTCGAGCGTCTGCCGAAGTTGTTTCGCAGAAATGACATTGTTTCATCGGTTTGAATCACAGATGTCGTAAGTGTTTGAGGCCGCGTCGATGGATTCGAGTTGTGGTTTGTGATTATTTGTTAGTGATAGATAGAGATATGGGAGATTTTTTTTTTTTTCTTTGATTAGATCGTGTAATTTTATTGAAGGGAAAATTAGATACATAACACCCAATTCTCNGGAGAAGAAGGGGAAGAAGATGGTGTGTTGGATGTAGGGGAAGGAATTTTCAATAAAAGTTTAGGTGGACGCTAACCCCAGTGCGTCTTGTGTTGAAATGACAGCTCTCGAGTGTCTATCGAAGTTGTTTGGCAGAAATGACATTGTTTCATCGGTTTGAATCGCAGATGTCGTGAGTGTTTGAGGGTATGTCGATGGATTCGAGTTGTGGTTTGTGATTATTTGTTAGGGATAGATAGAGATATGAAAGATTTATTTTTTGTTTTTTTTTTTTTCTTTGATTAGATCGTGTAGTTTTATTCAAGGGAAAATTAGATACATAACACCCAATTCTTATGGATTTACCTATCTCATGGGAGACTTGTAATTATGAAAGTATAGATTTGAGATAGGTAAATATAAAAGTTACATGTAAATGTCTCTTTATTAAATTGTTAAATGTTTTATATTAAACCCATGATGACTGGAAATATTGTTGACGAGATGGTTTTTATATTTATTTTATCTTTTTAATGTTTTGATTTGAAATAAACGTATTTGATATGTTACGATATTTTTAATATTTTTAAGGCCAATAGAAACGTCTAAAAATTAATTTAAGTGTTCTAAATTAATTTGATTTGTTTTTTAAAATTAAAATATATATGATGAATATGTCAAACAAAGATAATTTTAAAAATAAAGTTAAAAAATAAATAAATAATAAAAGTGATTCCAAATAATTTCTAAATTACATGTTATTTATATAAATACCTTTTTTTTTAAGTAGTTATACCTTATTTTTGTCATATTCTCTTTTCACTGGTTAGAAAATTTTGAAATTTACCATTAGATCTTTGGGATGCCTAAACTTTTGGCTAAAAATTTAATTTTGTCAAAGGGGAAATTGGGAACTGTTTTAAACCATTTTATAGAATCATAATCTCTTAAAAATATCATTTTCCAAATTAACTAGCCAAATTTAATTAAAATCAACGACTTGCAATATTAAAGGGCCTCTTGCTATATTAAGAAAGATTTTTTAACAATAAAGTTAGTTTTTCCCAAAGAATAGCCATCCCTCATAAGGAGACATCAAGTTTCGATGTACACTGTTGACGCGTGCTAGAAAATTCATAGCAGTAGAGTAACAGATTATCATTTTAACGTGGTACATAGATTCCGCACATACTTAGAAAAAAGAAGGTAACTAATAATGATGTCAGAAGTTAAAACATGGAAAAAGAAAACCACAAGGCCCGACCCAACTGAAACGTTCCAATATAAAAAGATTATAGCATTTGCTACAACTTGTCTCACAGGCGGGAAAGACTTACCAGGTTTTTCAAGTTACAATGTGACAGACAGCGACCAACTGTGATTGGAGGTGCTTGGTCAGTGGTGGTCGACGGTGGTTGCCGTTGATCGACAACGGTCAGCGATGGTCAGCGGCGACAGAAGTGCTCGATGGCGGACAGTGGTTGTCAACGACTGTCAGTGGTGGTCGAAAGTGCTTGATAGTGGTCGATGACAGCAATAGTGGTGTTGGACTTCAATTTCATCTCACAACTTTAAGTGCTTTCTCATGAGAGGGGTAGAGCTCTATTTATAGAGTTTTAGGTGCAATTAATGCATGAATATGAATTACTTTGATCAAACGGCTCAAAGAGCTTTCCTCGATTGAACAACATTTGATGAAGTTTTGAGTGACTTAATGATGTCAAAATTGAGTGACTTTGGGCTCGTTCGAATCTTCTTGTCAAGACACTCGATTTGACAATAGACTCGTCAAAATCGACATTCGTTTGACCTTTCAAATGTGCCCTAAAAAAATTCCAAAAACGGTTTAATGGCTTGATTTAGTTCATATTGGACCAATTTCGTAACATTGAGTTCTTCTTGTAGAGTAGGTCAGATGACTGTAGGTTTGCTGAAATCAAGGTTCTAATTGTCTTTTTTGTTGAGGTTTGAAAATTTCTTACTTAAAAAATTGCCTCTAGATCTGTGTATGCATCCAGATTCATGTCAGAAGATGGAGATTTGTTAAAGATATATCGGTTGCCCCCTATTTTGGACGAAACCGACCTCGTTGCCAAAAATATCAAGATCCAAAGCACTTGATATTTTTATCATGTATATATATACATAGATACAAATATACAGATACATAAACACATACATATATACATATATACATATATATATATATATATAGACACACGCGCGCGCGCGCACACACACACACACAAATTCATACATACATACGCAGACACAGACATACATACATACATACACACATAGATACATACATACAGACATACATACACACAGTTATATAGATACATACATGCATACAAATATACAAATATATAAATACATACATATATACATATACATCTACATATATGTGTGTGTGTGTG
>JXCR01104839.1:2472-16930 GCA_002079205.1 Phalaenopsis hybrid cultivar | reverse complement strand
ATATATATATATATATATATATATATATATATATATATATATATATATATATATATATATATATATAAAGTTGGCTTGAAAAGTAATTTAATTATATTTATTGTAGGTTAAATATATTTAACTTATAATAATTAAAGAAGAACATATGAAGAATTTTTTTCTTCAATGCCTGAAATAATTTTTTATTTTTTACTTTTGAAACTGGAATGAGGAAGGTGAAAGGCTAAGAGATGGAAGACCAAAAGCTGAAAGATGAAATGACGAGATTAGGGTCCGTTTGGGGCAGCTTATTTGGTGCAGTGACATTTTGAAAACGCACCTGACCTATTTGGTTAAACTGTGTTTTGGCAGCTTATGCGTTTTCAAAATGCTGAAAATAATGTTTTCACACCGCACCTATCTAGGTGTGATGACAGTTTTCTGGCAGCAGTCAGACTTTTTCAAAAAAAATAAAAAATTATAATTGTCACCGCACCTAGCTTATCAGGAGATTATTTTTAATTAGTTTATCAACAAATTATTCAATAAACTGTAGCTGCCCCAGAGAGACCCTTAATGTAAATTTAAGTTTTTTCCTTTTAATGTTTGCATTTAATGCTAGGTCTTCTCTTAAGGATATAAATAGAATCCATGGATGAGGGAACGAACCACAAGTGAGGAGAAGGAGAATGAGAAAAAAAAAGAGAGAGTGGAGACTGGAGGTTTCTGCTAGGAAAATTTTCCAGAAGAATAAAAATGTCCCCGTATTGCGTAGCAGGCAAGCAATCAGATATTTTTTTGCGTTACGGCCAAAAGAAAATTTTTCCTCGTCTTGCATAGTAGCCAAGCAATGAGATCTTTTTTCTTGTTGATGCTAATAGAAAATTCATCCTCGTCCTGCGTATCAGACAAGCACCAAGATCTTCTTTTGTGTTGCGGCGAAGAGAAATGTTGTCCTAATTTTGCGTAGCAGACAAGCAACGAGATCTTCTTTTGTGTTGTGAAAATGGCGACAGCTGGAGAACCATGTTCCGCTGAGAAGCAAAGGACGGGCCATAACTCGAAGGATGTGACATCAATTCTGATAGAGAGTGACTTGATTTTGTTCTGAAAGAAGTATTCCTTCCCGAATGACATAGTGGTGAAATTGTTGACTTCAACTGACTGAGCATATTCTCCTCTTTCTGAGTATATTGTTGTTCTAAGAGCTAATGTATGATTTCTGTCGGCACCTGAGTTTATCAATCATGAAGTTGTTCGAAGTTTTCATTGCTTAGTTGTCTTCCTGGGTGGTGACAGTCTTTATCAAGTTGGCTATTTTTTTTATGAGTTACGGGTTGACGTAACATAAACAGTTTTAGCGTAGTTGTGTGGGCTCTTTAGTAACAAGCATGATAGTGTGATGTTGATGTTATATTTTTTTCTTGAAAGAACTGATAAGGCAATAATCTGTGAGATTCCTCTTTACGAAGAATAATTGGGGGCTCCGTGAGGGGCGAGGAAGGTTCTAGCAGTTGTCCGTCTCTCTTCATACTACCGAGAAGGGAATATTGTTGATGCCAAGATTTCATGACTTTAAGAAGATGTTGTTCGAGACGCAATATATTCATGAATTTATGGGCGAGGAATCATTAATAAAGGCCAAACTTTCATTCCACCCTGAACAATCCACGATTGTAACATTAAGGAAATCTAAGAAAGGATTTTCCGAGCTAACCCCCGTGGTATCCTCAAAGCGGCCCCCAACAAAAAGAAACTGTGAATTACTCCCTCAAAAACAACATAGGAGGGTTAAAGAATTGTGGAAGTCTCTGCCCAGTCTATCTACTATTCATATTCCTGAAAATGTGTTGTCTCATGAATGTACTGGGTTCTTGGAGACCGATGGCTTTGTAAATTTCTTTTATCTTCTACTATTGTATAATTATTTTATTTGTCTGACCTAGACTTCTTTTCTTTCAAATGAATAAAATGGTGGAAATTCATATGGGACTAGGACTAGCTCTCAGAAATTGGAACTTTGAATATGTTAAGATCAAATATCTTCAAGGCAAGTATAAGCACTGTAATAAATTTGGAGATGAAAGAGTCACGGCTCTGGAATCACGGTTGACGGAGTGCAGGACAAAACTCTCAATAATGGTGACTTCCTTCTCATTGCAGCTTCAAGATTTGGAGAGAGCTCGAGAAGCATTAATGGGTGCACGAGCCGATCTCAGTGAAAGTAATAGGAGCATAAAAGCCCTTAAGTTGACAGTGTTTGCCTAGGAGGATGAGATCCATTTTTGAGGTATGTGAAGGATGTTTATGTTGCAAAGGTTAAGCAAAAAAGTGGTCAAGGACTTCAAGAATTAGCTTGAGTTCAAAACTATCATTCGAGACCATGTTCAAGAGGCTCGTGATCGAGTGCTCAATGTTGAGGATAAGGAGCAGCAAAAGTGGTTCAGCAAGGAAGGATTCATACGTGATTTGTTGAAGGGGAGTCGAGCAACACAACGTCAAATCAAGATTGTCATGGACGGGCACACTCCCAACGAAGCTTCAAAGTATTCTCCATCAAATTCTGATCGTGAGTATATTAAAAGTGAATTGAAGAAGGTGTTCTCTAATGACGACAAGGAGGCGGAGAAGAACGTTAACTTTGATTAGTGCTATACTCTTATATATTTTAGTGTATTTGCTTTTTTCAAGTTGTACAGACCATACAGTTGTAGCTATTTCTTTTCATCTTTTGTTAAAATAACATTGTATGAGCTACGTCTATTGATCATCTTGTTTAGTTATTTGATTTTGTTGAATCTTTACCTCCCGAGTATCTTTTTTGTGATAATGTTGAAGCATGTTTTCTTTTAATGTCGTAGTGGATACCATATGTCATTTAGAAGTTCTAGTATATGAGAAGGTTACTGTAGGGATAAATCGTCAGTGACCTTTGACTTACCTAGGGCAGTGCATCAGAGTATTACTCAATGATGCTAACTCGTTTGGGATAAGCCAATAGAAATTCACAGAGGAATTTTTAATCCATCCGAGGTTGTTTGTTGGAGCATTGCTCGCTTATGAACCTATGTGAAAGAGATCAGGTGTAGTCCACCAATGACTGCTAACCTATCCAAGGTTGCTTAACAAAGTAAAAACTCAGCAATGTTAACCCATATGGAAGAGGCAACAGGACTTGCAGGCTCACGTGATGTATCATTTGTTCCTTAGCGGGNATGAAGACATTTTTTCTTTAATGTCTGAAATAATTTTTTATTTTTTACTTTTGAAATTGGAATGAGGAAGGTAGAAGGCTAAGAGATGGAAGGTCAAAAGCTGAAAGGTGAAATGACGAGAATTAGGGACAGCTTATTTGGTGCAGTGGTGTTTTGAAAACGCACCTGACCTTTTTGGGTAAACTGTGTTTTGGCAACGTATGCATTTTCAAAATGCTGAAAAAAATGCTTTCACATCGCACCTATCTAGGTGTGGTGGCAGCTTTCTGGCAGCAGTCTAACTTTTCCAAAAAAAAATAAAAACTTGTAATTGCCACTGAACCTAGCTTATCAGCAGATTTTTTTTAATCGGTTCATCAGCATATTATTCAATAAATTGCAACTGCCCCAAACAGACTCTTAATGTAAATTTAAGTTTTTTTTTTTAATATTTGCATTTAATGCTAGGTTTTCTCTTAAGCATATAAATAGAAGTCATGGATGAGGGAACGAACCACAAGTGAGGAGAAGGAGAAGGAGAATGACAAAAAAAAGAGAGAGTGGAGACTGGAGTTTTCTGCTTGGAAGATTTTCCAGAAGAATAAAGATGTCCCCGTATTGCGTAGCAGGCAAGCAACCATATCTTTTTTCGCGTTACGACCAAGAGAAAAATTGTTCTCGTCTTGCGTAGTAGCCGAGCAACAAGATCTTTTTTTTGTTGATGCTAATAGAAAAGTCATCCTCGTCCTGCATAGCAGGCGAGCACCAGGATCTTCTTTTGTGTTGAGACGAAGAGAAATGTTGTCCTAATCCTGCATAACAGATAAACAATGAGATCTTCTTTTATGTTGTGAAAATGACGACAGCTGGAGAACCATGTTCCGCTGAGAACCAAAGGAAGAGCCAGAACTCGAAGTATGTGACATCAATTCTGATGGAGAGTGACTTGATTTTGTTCCTAAAGAAGTATTCCTTCCCGAATGACATAGTGGTGAAATTGTTGACTTCAACCGACTGAGCATATTCTCCTCTTTCTGAGTATATTTTTTTTCATGCAACAGCCTTAAGAGCTGATGTGTGATTTCTGTCGGCACCTAAGTTTATCAATCATGAAGACGTTCGGAGTTTGCATTGCTTAGTTGTCTTCCTGGGTGGTGACAGTCATTATCAGGTTGGCTATCTTTTTTATGAGTTACGGGTTGATGTAACATAAACAATTTTAGCATAGTTGTGTGGGTTCTTTAGTAACAAGCATGATAGTGTAATGTTGGTGTTATATTTTCGCTTGAAAGAACTGATAAGATAATAATCTGTGAGATTCCTCTTTACGAAGAATAATTGGGGGCTCCGTGAGGGGCGAGGAAGGTTCTAGCGGTTGTCTGTCTCTCTTCAAACTACTGAGAAGGGAATACTGTTGATGCTAGGAATTCATGACTTTAAGAAGATGTTGTTTGAGACACAATATATTCATGAATTTATGGGTAAGGAATCATTAATAAAGGCCAAACTTTCATTCCACCCCGAGCGATCCACGATTGTAACATTAAAGAAATTTAAAAAAGGATCTTTCGAGTCAGCCCTCGTGGTATCCTCAAAGCGGCCCCCAACAGAAAGAAACTGTTAATTACTCCCTCAAAAACAACATATGAGGGTTAAAGAATTGTGAAAGTCTCTGCCAAGTTCTTCTATTATTCATATTCCTGAAAATGTGTTGTCTCGTGAATGTATTGGGCTCTTGGAGACCGAGGGCTTTGTAAATTTCTTTTATCTTCTACTATTGTATAATTATTTTATTTTTTGACCCAGACTTCTTTTCTTCCAGATGAATAAAAAGGTGGAAATTCATATGGGGCTAGGACTAGCTTTGAGAAATTGGAACTTTGAATATGTTAAGATCAAATATCTTCAAGGCAAGTATAAACACTTATATGAATTTGGGGATGAAAGAGTCGCGACTTTGGAATCATGGTTGACGGAGTGCGGGATAGAACTCTCAACAATGGTGACTTTCTTCTCATTGCAGCTTCAAGATCTGGAAAGAGCTCGAGAGGCATTAGTGGGTGCACGAGCCGATTTCAGTGAAAGTAATAAGAGCATAAAAGCACTTAAGTCAATAGTGTTCGCCTAGGAGGATGAGATCCAACTTTTGAGGTATGTGAAGGATGTTTATGTTGCAAAAGTTAAGTAAAAAAGTGGTCAAGGACTTCAAGAATTAGCTTGAGTTCAAAACTATCATTCGAGTCCATGTCCAGGAGACTCGTGATCGAGTGCTTGATGTTGAGCATAAGGAGCAGCAAAAGTGGTTCACCAAGGAAGGATTCATCCGGGGTTTGTTGAAGGGGAGTCGAGCAGCACAACCTCAAATCGAGATTGTCATGGACGGGCTCACTCCCAGCCAAGCTTCAAAGTATTCTCCATCAAATTCTGACCCTGAGTATATTAAAAGTGAATTGAAGAAGGTGTTCTCCAATGAAGACGAGGAGGCGGAGGAGAACGTTAACTTTGATTAGTGCTCTACTCTTATATATTTTAGTGTATTTGCTTTTGTCAAGTCATACAGACCATACAATTGTAGCTACTTCTTTTCATCTTTTGTCAAAATAACATAGTATGAGCGACATCTGTTGATCATCTTGTTTAGGTATTTGATTTTGTTGGCTCTTTGCCTCCCGAGTATCTATTTTGTGATAAATTTGAATCATGTTTTCTTTTAATGTCGTAGTGGATACCATATGTCATTTAGAAGTTCTAGTATGTGAGAAAATTACTGTAGGGATAAGTCGTCAGTGACCTTTGACTTGCATGGGCAGTGCATCAGAGTATTACTCAATGATGCTAACCTGTATGGGATAACCTAATGAAAGTCCACCGGGGAATTTTTAACCCTTCCGAGGTTGTTTGTTGGAGCATTGCTCGCTTATGAACTTCTATGGAAGGAATCGGGTGTAGTCCACCGATGACTACTAACCCATCCAAGATTGCTTATCAGAGTAAAAACTCGGCAATGTTAACCCATATGGAAGAGGCAATAGGACTTGAAGGCTCACGTGATATATCATTTGTTCCTTAGCAGGTCATCTTTCACCAAACTTTCCGTTATATTTCCTTGAGAAGCTTGCTTATATATATATATATATATATAATTTTTTTGTGGTACCTTCAAATCATTCATTATTCAATGAGAAAATTTGAGGCCAAGCAACGGCTCATCATATCCATGAGCATGGTATTGCTAAGCATAGTTCTTTGTGTTTTATTCTCGTAATATTGAAATACCACAAAGAAGGGTGATTCAAGCGTTCAATGATCGATGGCATTCCACTTTTTTCAAATTCTCTCACTAATAATATGACCGTTTGAGTATTTAATACAGTACAAATAACTACACCTAACATATTATCTAATGAAGACTTACAGAACTTCGGAGCACATAAATCAACTCAATAACACTAGAACTACAACGAAAAAAAGAGAAAATCGACTTAGATTCATCAGCATTATCTTATAACACTGTTTGATACCTTTCATTTCTGCATTTTCATAAAATGAATATTGCAGTTTTCTGCAATTCTGAAAGTTTCATTTTCCAGATCTCTTCTTCATGCGAAATCTGCTCTCTTACAATTATTAAATTTTTCTAATCTTTAGTGCTGATGTCAAAACTCTATTTGGAGGAAGTCAATGTTATGCCAATTCAAGTGATAAACATGTTGGTTGCTGCTTATTTCTTATATTATGCTTTATATGTAGTGTTTAACTCATGATTGCTGCTTACATGCTGCCAATTGATTATGAGAATTTGTGTAGTGGATTGTTTCAGTAAAATCCTCCAATGCTTCTTCTTTTATCCATCAAGTTTTCACCGCCACTTTATTATATTATGTACATCAAAAATAAGTTAGTATGAATCTTAAGAAAATCTAAAGGATCAATAGAGGCATGGAGAAAGAGGGCCCACCTAGGGTCAAATTACATAGAATGTGCACCCTTGTAGCATGATGCAAAGTCGACCGACATGTTATGCGAAAACAATGTGGACATGTGAAATTCACACAACAACTAAGCACAAAAGATTTACGTGGGCCAACGTTGAATTGATTTGCCTACGTCCACAGGAAGGGAGATTTCACTAGCACCGGATGTGGAAAAAAAAGCAGGATTAGGTTACAACTTCTACTCACCTCACATCTCTCTCGTGAACATTAAGTCCTCTTTTATACCGAAGGCTTAAAGCATATACGAAAATAAACCAAAAAATAATAATAATAATAAATCAATCATAATAAACTCATAAAATACAACAATCTCCACCACATTTCTTACTTTCAGATAAGTAAGAGAATATCAAATGGGCTCCAAATTCCAATTCAACTGCAACAAGATGGTTGCCTACGTATTGCCTCCCTAGCGACAACAATCAAGCATCACATAGTTATTTAAAAAGCCCTCCTAGGAAATCAGTCCTAAGCTTGGATGTTTACCAAATTTTTGCAGATTATTGGACTGGTAGTATCTTCGTGAGCATGTCAGTTGGATTTTCTTTCGTATCTTCTTCAGCATACTTTTTCGTCATCAATCTAGTCTTGAATAAAGTGGTACCACACATCAATGTGCTTGGTATGAGCATATAAACTAGATTTATTATCAAGAATATTGTACTCTGACCGTCATACGACACCGTTAAAGACTCTTGATTAACTCCTAAGTCATCCAATAGACCTTGCATCCATATTGCTTCCTTAATTTCCTTCGTGATTGTTATTTACTCAGCCTCCTTTGTAGATAAAGCAATAGTATGCTAAAGAATCAACCTCCAACTGACTGGATCTCTTACCAATATTAAGAAATAATAAGTTGTATATCTCCGCATATCCATATCACCTACATAGTCTAAGCCGGTGTAGCTTACACATAAATTTGCACTGGATCATTTCTCTTAAATACCAAGCCAACATTAATCGTACATTCAGATACCTCAAAACACTCTTCACAGTCAGCCAATGGCTCCTTATTGTATCATGCATAAACCTGCTCACAACATCAACTGCTTGTGCAATATATGTTCTAGTACAAGCTATGACATATATCAAATTGCCCCCGCACTAGCAAAAGGAACTGATTGCATATCTTTACTCTCTTAATCATCTTTAAAATATTGATCTAAACTCAACCAAATATGAGATGTAATGGGCAGACTCACAGCCTTGCTCGAGTCATCAACCCCAAATTTATTCAGCACTTTTCGAACATAAGCTCCTTACAAGTGTCAAACCCGTCCAACTGCCTTGTCCCTTAGAATTTCCATGCCAATAATTCTGCAAGCTTCACCCAACACTTTTATTTCAAAATGTTTGGACAGTTGGTTATTCATCATATCAACCTTAATCTAACTGATAGATGCAATCAACATATCATCAACATATATAAACAAATAAATGAACTCACCATTGACCAACTTCTTGAAACATGCACAATGATCATATTGGCTCCTCACATGCTTTTGTCCCCTCATGAACTGATCAAATTTTTTATACCACTGTCATGGTGACTGCTTCAACCCATACAAAGACTTGTCCAGTTTACAAACCAAGTCTTTTGATTCTCCATATCTAGTCAGCTGCAACATGTAGATTTGCTCTCGCAATTCAATTTGTAGGAATAAAATTTTCACAGCGAGTTGTTCCAAGATTAGAATGTATCGTGCTATGAGTGCTAAGAGAACATGGATTGATGGATGTTTGACCATTGGGGAGAACACTTTATCATAATCAATCATTTTTTGTTGTGCAAAGCCTTTTGCCAATAATCTTGACTTGTATCATACATCGGCTCCACAAAATCTTTCCTTCTTAGCATACACTCATTTGCACTCGATGACTTTCCTTCCCGTAGGAAGTTTCACCAATCTTCAAGTGTCATTCTTCTCAAGATACTCCATCTCTTCTTCCATTGCCTCTCTCTAAAGATCACAACTTAGGCTCTTCACCACTTCTTTTTAATGATAAGAAATTTTGGCCTCTATGGCCGAAAGTAAAAATGTAATGTGATCTCTCAACCAAGTTAGTTTTAGGACATTATGATGTCTGGTCCTGCTCCTTGCAATAACTTCCGGAGAAAGAGTCTCATCCTAAACATCTTCTTCCACCACCTTTTGAGCACTATAAATAGATACATTTTAAGCTACAATTAAATCAGGTATCTGAATCCGAGTGAAGCAATTCTGTAAAATAAGTGGCGTTGCATCAAAATCCAACTTCTACTATATATCTGTAATCCTAGTAGAAATATCCACCTGCTTTGAGTCTGATTTTTCAACAAGCTTGTCTCGTCAAATTTAATATCAATGCTAATGACAACCTTCATTTCTGACTAATCATACAACTTAAAACCCTTAACTCCATGCCTGAAGCCAAAGAAGATTGCATTCTTTGCCCGTGGTTCCAGTTTATTATTTTGTAAGTGGCAGTAAGTTTAATACTCAAACATTCTCATATGCTCATAATCTCTAGCAGGATGCTCTGACCACTTCTCCTTTGGGGTCTTTTTTCTAATAGCTGCAGAAGGTAGACAGTTCACCAAGTGCAACATATTCTATGACATCGACTCAATAAATTCTACCCCACCTAACAATAAATAACATACATTGAACTTTTTCCACAGAAGTTCAATTCATCATCTCTGCCACCACGTTATATAATGGCGTCTCTCGAATAGTGAAGTAGTGCTCTATCTAGTGCTTTGGTAATCTTGCAAAACCGCATTCGCCTTCATTCTCTGATCTGATACACCACATATTTTTACTAATCTGAGTCTCAATCTACTTCTTCCAAGTTACAAAAAGCTCCAACACTTTATTTTTGTGCTTCATGGTGTACATCCAAACATACTTGGAGTAATCATCAATAAAAGAGACAAAGTATCTCTGCTCGCTGAATGTTGTTGTCTTCATCGGGCCCAAACATTAGTGTGAACATACTTTAAAATACCTTTTGTAATATGTATGTCAGTACCAAAATATATCTGTGTCTTTTTGCCAAACACAAAATGTTCACAAAAATCTAGCTTGCAAATGCTAGCTCCTTTGATCAATCATTTCTTCACCAAAGCCTGAAGTAAATTCTCTCTAATGTGAGCTAGTTGCATATTCCACAACATAGTGGTGTCAGAAAAACTATAAGCAACAACAACCATTCCAGTCAATGTATTATCATGAAGATAGTAAAGATTGTGATGATGAACTCTCTTCATAAAAAACCATTACTTCACAAAATATCCTTAGAACTCCTGCCTCAATAACTACCTTGTAGCCCTTAGACTCTAAAGCCTCAACTGACAACAAATTCTTCTTGATACTTGGATTACGTTTAACATTGGACAACTCCCTCATATTACCATCATGCATCCTAATAATGATACTTCCTACACTAATAATGCAACACACTTGATTGCTGCATATAGTCACTACATCGCTATTCAACTCCTTGTATGTACAAAAATACCCTCGATAGGGACAAATGTGATAAGTAGCAACTGTGTCCAGATTTTAAGATGAATGATCTGTAAATAAATTATGAAAAACTACAGATAACGACACATCTGAGTCTGTCTCTTCAATGATATTGGCTTTCACTCACCCCATATACAACTTCGTTTCATTCTCATTCAGCTTCAGATAACCTTTCTTCTAATGATCAATCTCTAAAAAAAAAACACACCGAGTTTTTCCATGACTGCGCTCACAAAACTTACCTTGTTTTTAAGAATTGTGGCCACTTTTACCTTTCTTTGCTCAATTCTTTTTTTTTCTTCTCAGACCTGCCACATTGGAGCGTAAGTGCACAACTGATTCTATCTTTGCAGACTCTTTGTCCCTTCGACGGAACTCATGATTCAATAGCGTCGTAGTCACTTCGCCACAATTCAAGACTTCCTTCCCATGAATGAGTGTCATAATGAAGTATTCATACCCATCTGAAAGCGAATTCAATAGGAGTGTCTTGTCTTCATCTCTTAGATTCCCATCCAAATTTAATAGACCTACCAACAACTTTCTGAATTCATTTAAGTGCTCATCAGCAATAACCCATGTCTCATCTGAAATTAGTAGAGTCGATGCTGCATATGGAGGCAGTTCTCTAAGCTTNTGTCATAATGAAGTATTCATACCCATCTGAAAGCGAATTCAATAGGAGTGTCTTGTCTTCATCTCTTAGATTTCCATCCAAATTTAATAGACCTACCAACAGCTTTCTGAATTCATTTAAGTGCTCATCAACAATAACCCTTGTCTCATCTGAAATTAGTAGAGTCGATGCTGCATATGGAGACAGTTCTCTAAGCTCTTTATGAGATATTAGCTCTCTAGCATTCTCCATAATTTTCTTGCAGAAGACTCCATCATCATCCCATATTTGATCTCCTAGGTCAAGCAATTTCGAATCAAGCTACAAACACTCTTGTTCATCTTCAACTAATCTCTCTCTAACATCTCTTCAGAACATTTCTCACTATAACTTCTTTCAGATTCAGAGAACGCGATGCATTCATCACCTCACATCGTCACATGTCAAAGTTTTTCTTATCGTCAAATTTCAACACATCAGTTTTAATGGGATGCCTAACCACCTAATGAATCAAATTTTTGACCGTCATGGCGGATGTTGAAGAATCTAATATCGTACTATCGTTTCTCTATTAAAATTTCTTTCTCAAAAAATTCCTCCAGCAAGATACCTCAAAAAAAAAAACTTATAATAATAAACAAAAAAAAATGTCACAAAAAAATAAATTTAAGATAAAAAATAAAGTTTGTTTTTTAAAAAAATTTATATTTTTTTCGTTTTCTTTTAGCATCTTCATTATTTTTTTTCTTCTACTCNTCAAAGTTTTTCTTATCGTCAAATTTCAACACATCAGTTTTAATGGGATGCCTAACCACCTAATGAATCAAAATTTTGACCGTCATAGTGGATGTTGAAGAATCTAACATCGTACTATCGTTTCTCTATTAAAATTTCTTTCTCAAAAAATTCCTCCAGCAAGATACCTCAAAAAAAATTATAATAATAAACAAAAAAAATGTCAAAAAAAATAAATTTAAGATAAAAAATAAGTTTGTTTTTTTTAATTTATATATTTTTTGTTTTCTTTTAGCATCTTCATTATTTTTTTTCTACGTAGGTTAACCAAAATGCAGAAACTCTCTTTCCCCAAAAAAAAATCTTACTTTTGCTTCGTAGATCTTTTAAATCAACTTTTTTTCTTTTTAATTTAAGCTTTGTAGAAACTGCTTTCCAAAAATTCCTTTCTTTTTTTTCTTTTCTCCGTTTTTGCACGCGATTCCACTTTCCAAAGTAACTTGGTTTCCCAAAATTCCTTAACAGAAGCAGCTTCTCTTTTTTCCTTTTAATTCCTTTTCTTCATTCTGTTACTCGAATTTCGCCTGAGCCGCACCGAGTTGCCGCAGGATGTAATCCTTACGCAATTCTTGGCTGCCGGAGCGGCTGCCGGAACCGCCCCGATTTGTCATTAAACCTCCGAATTTGCCGACAAAGCACATCGGACCACCAACTACAAACTCTGTCAGCAACACCAGCCAAATTTGCTGCCGTCGCACCGAACCACAATCCGAAGCTNAATCCTTACGCAATTCTTGGCTGCCGGAGCGGCTGCCGGAACCGCCCCGATTTGTCATTAAACCTCCGAATTCGCCGACAAAGCACATCGGACCACCGACTACAAACTCTGTCAGCAACACCAGCCAAATTTGCTGCCGTTGCACCGAACCACAATCCGAAGCACTGATATCAATTATTAAACAAAAATATTGCCTACGCCTAAAAATTCACATAACAATAATCAAATACAAAAATTTACTTAATTCAACGTTGAATTGATTAACCTACATTCACAAGAAAGATGAATTCACTAACACCGGCTGAAGAGAAAGAAAACAGACTTGTTTACAACTTCCACTCACCTAACATCTCTCTCATNCCTAAAAATTCACATAACAATAATCAAACACAAAAATTTACTTAATTCAACGTTGAATTGATTAACCTACGTTCACGAAAAAGAATATTTCACTAACATCAGATGGAAAAAAAGAAAATAAGCTTGATTACAACTTCCACACAGCTGACATCTCTCTCACNCGAGCCGAGCTTGAGCGAGCTCAGGCTTGGCTCGTGTTCGGCTCGTTCGAAATAGCTCGTGTTCGAAATCGGGTTGTGTTCGAAATCGACCCGTGAACAGTGTGTTCGTGTTCGACTAGATTTAAATATTTAAAATACTTCAAGTAATCATTTTTTTTTTCATTTGACTTCTTGAAATTGCCCAATGTCTATTTTTCAACCATATTGGTGCATGTATGAAATAAAAAAAAAATAGAAATAAAAACCATATTAGTGAATGGAATTACTGCTGAGGATGAAGCATAGGCTGCATTTCGTTTCTTGTTGATAGAAAAAAATGTTTGAAAAATGAACATTTTATTTTCTCATTTTAAATTTTTTAAGAAAAATCAACGTTTATGTGAGATCAGCTCCTCATCATATTGATGTTAATGTCCCAACAACTGCTATATTTTCTTTTCCATCAACGAAATTAGCTAATATACTTCCAAATAATTTAGTCATTTTCTTTGGAGAAAAAATATTACGCGCAGAAAGAATATGTGCGGATAGGTGTGAATTTGCAATACCGCCAATTCACATGTATGTTATCCGCACATAATATTTCATCATTGCCTTGTTGATGAATTAGAGAGCGAACATTACAAGCGGCATCCACATATACGTAATGTTGATATTACTTGACACACCTATCTTACCTGCACGTAATATTTTCTCTAAATTAACGCATCATCTTCCTCTTCTCCACCTCAAAATCTCATAACCATATAACTCAAAAACAAAGAGAACACAAAAATCAAAATCAAGATATGAAATCAGTAATGGACCTGATTCTTCCCTTACTTTTCACCAGCACATTTCCTCCTGCAAAAAACAAACATGACTCAGATCAGCCTCAGACAAAAACTGACGAACCACAACCTTATTCTTCTTCTTATCCACAATCTTAGCCACATTCTCAAACATGGCAACATCACAAGGAATCCTCAGAGCTCCTTCGTTCTGAAACCCAAACTCCTCTTCAGCTTCCTGAAGAAGAACTTGGAAGGCTTTGTGCTCTAAAAACTCCATTGGAACTCTGAATCTCTTCATCTGTGTTCCAACGCACAGCACAAAATAGCCTTTGGGAACATTGCTGTTCAGCTCTGA
>JXCR01104828.1:0-15339 GCA_002079205.1 Phalaenopsis hybrid cultivar | reverse complement strand
TTTAGATGAAAGAGCACTACACCTCAAGCTATGTATCTATCCCAAAAGATAAACACAAGACTGGAGGGTGAAACTCAATCAAATAAACTAAGAAATATATGACATCCATTTGATCTACGAAACCATTTTATTATAAGCCAACAAGTTCCCCTATTTAATATGAAAAATTAAATAAGGTTTATATTAAGTTGGGTTTAGAAAAGATTCCTATAAGGGCAAGCCCCTATAGTTAATTACATCTTAGATAACCAAAATCACCGAAGAAAACTCTTGATAAAAATCAGGAGATATTGTCTTCAAGAATTTTAAAGGATGGGACTTTTCAAAGAGATTGGATAAAGAGTTGTGAAATGGGAATGGCTCAAATTTGGAACATTTTATTTTTGAATCCAAAGGAAGAAGAACAAGGGGACGTCATAGATCCTGAGGAGAACCTCGGTGACTTCCCAAGCTTTCCTATTGTTTGGCTTCAATTTAGAGGAGAAATATTTAAGTGTTTCATCATGTCAATTTTATTAATTAGGGCTTACATTCATGTGAAACGATTACATAAATAACCTGGAAGATGTGAGGATTTAGGTCGTGACAAACGACAACCTTGGAATCCTAAAATGAGTTAGGGCATATATTGTATAGCAGCGCTATAGAAAGGCTTAAAGAAAAGTTGAGGATTTATGTCACACAAGCAAACAACCTCAAAGTTCTATGGATTGTTGTTTAATTCTAAGGACCGATTTAGTTGGTGTAGACATGTTTTGTTGTTGAAGATGGTCGTGCTGCCCACAATGCTAGCTCCAAGCTCCTCATCGTAGCAAGTTTAAGTTTTCTAATGCGTCAAGTCTTGATGTCAAATCAAGTGTTTCTTAAGGTTATGGTTATTTATATATTATAGGGGATGTTAAAGTTGATTAGAGCAACACCGATTAGAATCCTACGGTTCCCTTGTTCCGACACCACTATTTTTATTTGGATTCTCTTAGTCCAAATGAATTTACTAAACTCAACTAAAAGAGTTCCATACTTTCATTTAGACCATGGGAAATCTCGTTAGCAACCGTAGGTTACCTCCTCCGAGGGATTCCCGATCATTCAATAGAGACGTTTTAATTTAGTTGCACTTTTTATTTTATTTTATTTGTGATTAAATGTTGAGATGTCTTATATTTTAAATGTTGTTGCGGTGAATTTTATCTTGTTTGATTTTAGTTTTTGTTTCAATTTCAGTTTTGTGGCTATCCTAAAAGTTCCAGATTTGACATGCATGGTGACATTATTATTTAACATACAAGTTTATAAGCACAAAAAGTACAATAAAGAAAGTGCAGGAAAAGAAGGTATTGTAAACTATAAAAGCGTACATGTTGAGTCTTCTCATTCCTCCACCTAAAACTTTAGTATCTTTTGTATTAAACATTTATAATTTGTAGGAAAGTAAAGCTTATAGATTGGTTCATCACAGGCCTACTGAATTCTATGTCATAACTTGGTGGGTCCTATTTGTTTAAATGTATAGATGATTTCTCAAGCAAAGCATAATGAGTTTAATCATGCTTCAAGTTATCCAAAAAAGTATGAGAAAAGTCCAGGGACCGGGCCCCGGGCGTCTCACAATCCCTTGAAAAAACCTGAGTTTGTTCAAACTCATTAGGTTGCTTAATAACTCATCTTTATCATACCCTGATGCTCAATGAACAGATGTTCTAGCCAACCCTAAGGATGGGGTAATTATCATTTGATATTTTATTTATAAATTATGTAAGTGAAAGTCTTTAAAAGGTGAATTGACTTAATTAGCCAATTTGACTTCTTAAGAATGGGCTTGTAATGTTTTAAAAATTTTAAATTAATCATTGTTCATTTTCAAAACCTCATGAGACAAAATTTGATTAAGCCTAATTCACTATTAAGCCCTTAAAGCTTAATGGGTAGATTTGTAATTTTAAGAAATTTTTTTTTTTAAAGTTTATGTTTTTAATCATTATTCTGATTCATACACAATTAATAGAGGTTTAAAATTAATTTTCCAAAATCAAACCCCTCACCTTAATATTCCCCTCTTTAAATATTTTTCCCAATTCCATTAATTTTGACAAATTATACATTTACCCTTTGTAAGACCAAAATGAGATTGGTTGCTACCACTTATCCATTTTATGTTTCAATCATCAAGACATATTATTTAAGATCATTTATTAACCGTTTACCTTTTGATTAATCCTAAAATTTAATTAAGGCTTAAATTCCAAAATTATCCTTTTGTCCCTAGAGCCTTAACACCCCATAATTCATTAAATAAAACTCAAATGACCTGAAAATTTTATGTTACCCAACTCATAGGCTAATTAAAACATTAGAGGAGAGAATGTGATTTTTCTGAATTTTTTTAATTTTATAATTATTTTTAATGCAAAAATAAGGATTTTTAATGAAAATTTAATAACTCAATCAAAACAAAACCTCTATTCTTAAGAAAATTATTCAAGGTTCACCTAGGTGAGAAGACCACTTAGACTAATTTTCATGACTTTTAGAAGTTTAATTTAATTATTAGAATTATTTATTTGTTTTGAGTAATAATTAAACATAAAATATTATTTAATTGGAAAATTAAATTTATATTTTTCTTAAATCACTATGAGTCTAGGGAACCCAAAGAAATAAAGTGCATATTTTTGTGATTTATATTTTAAATATTAGAATTATTTTAGTGGAAAATTAAAGAAAATTTATTTTAAGCCTTTAAAAATTAATATTTTGACTTAGAAAATTAGAAAAATTATTTTAATTAGTTTCAAGTGATCAGCAAGTCAAATGTGGCAATTTAATGTGTTTTTAAAATTTTGCAATTTTAATGATTTTTAATTAATTTTATATTATTTAAATGCTCAAAATTAGCTCAAAAATGAAGTATTTATTTTAATTCTAATTTTATTTTTCTTATATTCCTCTGGTCATAAGGAGTTCCCAAAACTAATTTGGTGATTTTTTAGTTGTATTTTAATTATTATAATTATTTTAATGCTAAAAATGCAATTTCACTTAATTAATTCATTTGAGTAGTCAAATTAACTCCAATTGACTTGAAATTTTTATGGGGAGTTCCTCTATCATTAAATCATAGTGGAGAATAATTTTTATGTCATTCACATTTATTATTATTCATAATTAATTTTATTTCATTTTTAGGGGTTGGTGAGAATTAGGGTTATTTTTAATGAATTAAATCAAGTTTATATTTTTCCTAGGGTCTTCTGACCACAGTAAACATACCAAAATAAGTTTTGTATTTTTTATGAGTATTTTAATTTTTATAATTATTTTACCAAAATAGGGATCATTAACTTGAAAATTAGAGATCTCTGTCTAGAGATCTCCCCTGACCTTGGAAAAATTAGGGAAGGTCCCTCATGAAAGAGAGAATCAAAGCCCAAAAAATCATGTCATGGTGAAATGTCTATAGAAATGAAGAATCCAAAAAAAGGAAAACACCATTTAATTAATTACAAATCATGCATGCATAATAAAAAACATGAAACCATGTCCACATTGTTCTCCTCTATTCACTGAGCAAGAGGTTATTTTATTTTATTTTTGTGATTTTTCTACTCCAAGATATGCATTTTTGAAGTTCTATCATTTAAATAAATAAGAAAAATCCCTATTTCTCTACCAAAGTGACGCGGTGCCACCTCAACTTTGGCATCTCCGAGCTTTCCACGCGACGTTTTCTGATTCAACGCCACCAGACACCTCAGCGCTGACTCGGCTAGCGGTTCATGTTCCACTCCTTCGTCCAACTCCATCACGATCATCCGTCCGATACACATGGAAACAAACGACATTCATTCATTGTCCTAAAATTTTTAGCCCGAGAATCGTCCAACTTCAAACCTTAAGATCTCTTTTGATACCTTACCAAATTAAGTGTGGTGTGTTCTTATAGACTTTATCTTGACTATGAGGACATATCCATATGGTTAATCAAGCCTTAAATCAAGTCTATGAGCATGGAGAATTAATTGAATCTCGGTTTAAAGGTAGAGTTCAATATCTTTTCCTAAGAGGTGTGGCCTACATTGGGTGCTTCCAAAAGCTTGTCTTGAGTCTAAAGAGCTCCTAGATGAAGCCTTGAGTTGTAGTTAAATGCCTAGGTATGAAATCGACCAAGGATGATTTGTGGTGTTGATCAAATTCCACCTTAGGGTAGTCTAGTGGTGGGGCTTCTATGGGGGATCTTCTTCTCTCACTCGGGGGATGGAGCGAGTGCAATTAAATTGGATTTGGTGGAGTCTAAAGGGATGTCCTATTTTGATCTTGATTTTGAGCTCCAAAATTGAGCTCAAGCAGTGGATTTCAGGGTTTTAGGATGGTTGTATTGAACTTAGTGGACTTTAAAGAAGCTCTGGGATCAATTTGGCAGAGTCTCCCCAAGGAGTTTCAAGCTCTCCTCCCTTGGTCGTGGAGGGTGAGTTTAAATAAATGGGGAAGAAGAGGCCACCATAGCTGGACAGTGGGTGAAAAATGATGCTTAGGTGGAGGGAAGAAAGGCTCCAATGGCCAATTGGACTTGTGCACATCAAGTGGGTTCAATTTTGAGTTTTAGCTCCTTGCCCCCCCTTGGCCATGGTGTTTTCTAGTAGCCAAGGTGGCTGACCAGCCAGGGTCATGTCACCATTTAGTCAGGGGGTTCAGGGCTTGGGTTTGGTGCAATCAATTGGGGTTGGCTATGTGTAAATGTATTTGACTAAATAGAAATGTGGGAAGGATCATTTTGGGTCAATTTGGGTTAAGACATTAATTTGGGTTGGGTTCACCCATCAAGGTTGGTTTGGGATGGAGAAAAGATCATTTGGCTCAGCTTAATCATTAGGGATAAGTCACCATCCAAAGAGATTTAGCTAAAAATGGGTTAGAGTGATTCATGGTAGGGGTTAAAACAATCTTACGGGGGCTTGAAAGTGTTTTGTCCCTTTTGCCATTAATAACTTGATGAGGTGGCAAGGCTCATATGGCTCACCTATGGCTTGGGAATGGCTTCATGGCTTCCATTTGCCTTGGTTTTTTTGCATGAGAAAGAATTTTGAATTTTATGAGATATTTTGGTGGTGTTTGTCATGAGTCTTGATTTGGAATGATTTGATCATGGACTTAATACTTAAGGAGTGATTTTAATGAAATGTATGATGAGGGGGAAAATTGTCATGTGGGCTTTTAATTGAATTTGGGCTTTTGGAATTAAACTTGGAGGGCTTGGGATTTTTTATTAAAGGTTGAATTTGGGCTAAAATTTGGATCAATTAAATGTTGAATTTGGTGTAGCGAGATGTCATGAGGAATTTGGAAAGAATTTCAAGTTATTTTGAATTGAATTGGAAGGCTAATTTGGTGGATTTAAACATATGGTCAAAATTGGAGGCTTTTTATTTGGGTAAAATTGAGCTTGCAATTGGGCCAAATTGAGCTTGTATTTGGTTTCAATTGGTATTATAAATGTTGAATCTTTGTTTGAAATTGAAATTGGGCAAGATTGGGGTCAATTGGGCCAAGATTGAGGGTAAATTGGGGAAATTTGGGCCTTTAAGGGTAATTTGGGGCTTTTGGTCAAATTGGGTTAATGTGATGGTTAAAATTTGAAATTGGGAATATTTGGGATAATTTTAGAATTTTTGGAATTTTTGCGTCATGAGGGGCATTTTGGTAATTTTGGCAATTTTGGGGGTATTTTGTGAATTTGGTGAATTTTGGTCAATTTAGGTAGTGGTGAGTGAAATGAGATGACTTTTGGACAAATTTGGGTTATTTGGGTAATTTTGGGTTTTTTGGCAAAAATTAGGGTTGTGTGGGTATTTTGGTAATTTGGTGATTTTGGGCTAGAATGAGCAAGTAAGCCACGAAGCCATGCCAAACCAATAGGCGCCATATGTGGAGTCATTTTGAATGTTCAATATGTTGGTCCTAACCCTTTTAGTTGAGGACTAGGGGTTTGGGTCCATCCACATGAGCTTCTCAAAAGGAGTTAGGAGTCTTAGGGTTTGGGTATGTAAGAAAGTGTGTGCAAGCTAATCTAATTAAAATCAGACCACCCAGGGTTAGTCCTAAGATTTGACCATCCTATGGGAGACTCCCCTTGAGCTCTTCCATACCGACCCCACCTACTAAATGCTAGAGGTTACAACCAATATATGGAACTTCAAGTTAGGCAGAGAAGAGTGTAGAATTTCTAATGATGAGGGTTCATTTTTTTAGTCCTCTAGAAATAGTCAACAGGAAAGTCCTATGGTTAGACTCCAGGCTACTAAAGAGGAAGAGCTAGACCTCAACCAAAAGTGAGGTCAACAGGGCCTTTTAAGTTTTGCCATGAAGAGATTAATTTGAGCTTTTAGGATGGGTTTTAATTTGGTGTTTCGTGAAACTGAAATTGAATTTGGTATTGAAATTTGGATGGATTGAATTTAGGTTTAAATTGGGTATTTTGGGAACTTAGGGAAATTGGGTAACTTGAGAGAAACTTGATAATGTGATCAGTCATGTCATGACTAGCCATCTTAGGACCATAAGACACCAAATGAGAACTCATTCTTGAGTCTCTTCATGTGGTCTTAGCCATCTCAAATGACATTTGGGGACTTGTGTCCACCCATGTGAGTTCCTCAAAGAGTTAAGGAGGTAGGTTTAGTGTATGTGTTTTTAGAATTTTGGGGCATGTGGGGAATTTAATGAGTTTGAGTGTGGGTAGGTGTGTGTGAGACCAAATCTGAGCCACCCAGGGTTGTTCTAAGTAGGGCTGTCAAAACAACTCATTGTTTGCGAATAGCTCGTTGTTCACGAACAGCTCGTGTTCAACTCATTCATTAAGTTAACGAACCAAACACAAACTAAAAATTGTTCATTCGTGTTTGGCTCATTTTGGCTCGAAATACTACTCATCAATTATATATATTTATATATAAAAAAATATTTAATTGACTACAAGGCTACAAAGATTTATATAAAGTATTGATTAAAAAAAGAATAAAATTATTAATTAGATTCAAATTATGTTTTAATATAAACAATAATTTTTAAATATAGGCCCAACCCTTATGGCTACGTGAATATGGTTGTCAAAATGACTCTTTGTTCTTGAATAACTCATGTTCGGGTCGCTAGCAGAAGAGGAGAACACGAGCTGAGCTAGGACTCGCTTGTGTTCAACTCATTTACACCCCTAATTCTAAGGCCTGATTGAACTTATAGGAATTCACTCTCAAGTCTTCACATGTTGGTCTTAGCCATCCCAAATCACATTAGGGGCCTTGTGACCACTCAGGTGGGACCTCATAAGAGGAGTCAGGAATTGTTTAGAATTTCTATGTGGGGTGTGTATTCCCCCACTAGTCCTCTAAGATAGTCCATAGGAAAGTCCTAAGACTAGATCCTAGATTCCTAAATAGAATAATTTAAACTTGTAAAAAATGAGGTCAACAAGAGGCTAAAACCTATCCAGCATAACTAGTGATTTAGGAACGTACTTTAAGTTAGTCAACGTTATTTATGCACTCGGGAGAGGGTAAAGAATAGGTATACTCTTATTTGGCCCTAAACTACATTTCATACTTTAAACATTTGTTTTCTACACTGATTATTACCACTTTGCAAGGGGAAGAACTTTTACATAATTTGATTTCTTCTTTATAAAACTAGTTTAGAATCTCTACATTATCTTTTAGCTTTGAAATAGAATTTATAGGAATTTATATATTTTCTTTTACACCTAAACTTGCTATCACATTTCCTAGATTAATGTCTGGAGATTAAATAGAGCTTTACTAAGTCCATAAAAAAATTTTTGGATAAAAAGTAATTTCATCTTCCTTGTGGGATCGATACTGGAGTTTTAAGAGAAAATTCTATATTACTTGAAACGATAGCATACTTTCATAGTACCCTTAGTATGTAAACCATTAATTAAATTATAAATTTATTACATAACTAATGTATACACTAGCCGCTAAAATATATTGAGTCAAATTTTTTGTCATCTTTTGGAAACTAAATATCTACATTTGCGGGTCGGGTCAATATCATAGTAGAAAGATAAGTTTTTTAAATAGGGATATTAAATAAAGGCCCGTAACATGCAAGATGACACGATTCAGATCCCATAGATCCATATTATAGTCATACTCATGTCGATCCAGAAGTGATAACTCACATTGCTTTTTGAAATCCACGTAGCAAACAATGCTCATTATAACATCACGACCAACACAAGGGTCACTCACTTATCTAGCTCATCTCACTATCTTGCATGCATGTGAATGCAAATGCAAGTAAGCACACACAAGTGGTGATGATGAGTGTGTTGAATAGGCAATGACTTAAGAGGGGTGAGCATACTATGATGGCATTGACTCAAGGAGTGGCGTACTGTGGAGACATTAACTCAAAGGGTGAGCATACCCTGGAGGCGTTGGCTCAAGTAGATGTACTATGGAGGCATTTACTCAAAAGATTGGATATGCCTTGGAGGCAATGACTCAAAAAGGTGGGTTCATATACCAAGGAGGCATAACCTGAGGAATTGGTTCAGAAGCCAAAGAGATATGACCCGAAAATGTGGTTGAGTTGCCAAGGAGGCAGTGGTCCGAGAGATGGATTCAGAGACCAAGGAAGTGTGTGAACAAACATTTGAATGCAATTCAAATATGCATGAACAATCAAGAAACAATTCCGTGCAATTACAAGTGTGTGCACAGAAGGAATTCATGTGTACATGACATGAGTATATCATGGGCTAATATGTTAATTATCATGCTTGAAAGAAGCATTACTACTAGCCATGAACATGTAGGGACATATGTTCACAAGATGCAGAATGAGTGTATCAGATGTGGATGTGTTGTTACAAGCAATTCAACACAAGCTAAAATGAGCACTCAATTATGCAACATTCAAATGCAAATGTAAACTAATTGATTGGATCGATGGTAATTGGTTGGGCCACAATGTGACATTGATTGTGTCAGGGCAGTCGGTCAAACCGATATGAAAGGTCGACCGTGTCAGGGCGACCGATCAAACTAATGTGCAAGGCTGACTGTGTCGAGGTAGCAAGTTGAACCAAGTGCAAAGCTAACTAGGTCGGAGTGACCATCAATCCAATGTGCCATTTATAACGGGCTAAAGATGGGATCTGGTGGTTTTGGGAAAGGATATGATACCTGGGTTTTTTAAGAGGCTATAATACAAGTCAAATTTTACATTTTGATTCATACTTTTCTTCTTACAATGTTGTGACAATAAATAACTACTATACATAATTGAAAATCTACAATTTAGGGTTATAAATCGCTTAGCCATTAGAGTATACCATTAAACAAGGACACATATTTATTTACAATCAATCTATATATTGAAGTATAATAACATGGAAATACTTATGGAAGCTTCAATAGAGCTCGCCACCACTTCCTTATCCACCATGTCTCTTTTGATTTAGGAGCAAATGAAATGGACATTTTAGATCAAGTGAGGGACGAGCTAGGAGGTGATGAGCAACTGAGGCGAGCAACTGATGTGAAGAAATAATGATGAGTGACGAATTGAAAAGTGACGATGTAAATTTCTCTATTTTATTAAGTGATAGGAATGTAAAAACCTCTATTTAAAAATTCTAATAAAAACTTTTTTTTTTTTTGTTACGTACATTTATTTAGGAATTTTGTTCAGTACATTACTTTATATATAAAGAAGACTAAATGAGTTATTTTTCCAATGCTCACTATTACTGTCCATGGGCTCAAAACGGATTAATATTTGAAAGGCCTTTACATACTCACTAATTTGTGTGATTATAAAATATTGTAAATAGAGGATTAAAAATCTATTCTCCATGTGTTGGATACTTTTGTTTGTAAAAAAAGAAGAGCATAGCTTTATGCATCAATCACACTTAACATATTTGATATTAACAATTTTCTCATGATAAAAAATTATGAAAAATAATTACAAAATTATAACTAACAAGAAGAGTGATAGTAGCCAAAATAAAATAAAATAAAATTATCAATAAACTGTCCCAAGTACACCCCATGGCAAAGACTAAAAAATAAAATAAAATAAAATCCTAACTAATTATGTATAGATTTCAAGGCAATCATTTAAATAAAATCAAATCATTATTCAATTTTATTCAATTTGGCTAAAATGAATATCAAATACAACTATAGAAAATGATAATCCTCATATAAGATTAAGTGTATCATTATGAGTTTGCGGATGTCAATATCCTTAGAATTGGATTCTAAGTGACCATAAAAATTTCACATCATGTGCCTCAATAAAGGCACACAAAAAGGCCTGCTTTCTAGTTGCATAATGATAGCCTTTGCTTCCATCATCAATATCTCATTAATATGCAATTTAATATGAAAAATTCAAATTTGTCAAAGTAAATTACTCCAAAATTTTATCACATTATAAAAATGCATGGTGACTTTTTTTCAATTTGTTTTTTAAAATTTTTTTGGTAACAATTTTCCTCTAATTCAACTATTGAAATCTTGATTTGTGATACCTGAAAGTGCTGCGAAGCAATAGGTCAACTACGTAATTATGCATTTCAATCAAGTAATATATAAAATTTGAGTCCACGTATCGATCCAACAAAAACTTGTCAACTTTTCTAATAGAATAAGTTTTAGTTTACTATACTGCTAGTCTACTTTGAAGTATTCAGATTGTTAGAAAGTAAAATGTTATAAATTCTAATTAAAAAATCAAAAAATAGAACTAAGTTTTGTTAGAGTTAATCAAAGATGAAATATTCATACTCTTTTAGCACTGGTCTAGTGATTCGTCAATATTTTTCCTCTGAGTTTACTATGTTGTTCTTGAAAACTAGGGACAAATCCTTCTTAGCCTATGGATAGGTGATAAGAAGGATTGAAAACTTGTGTTATAGTTTTGGGGCCATGTAAGGCTTTCCAAGAATCCTCTATTCCATATCAAGGCTACACTCTCTTATTGGCAATATGTATATTCCACTATGTGAATGCTTATTAACCTTCTTATTCTTCTAGTCGACTATTATAAGTTTCTTATCACAACTTGTTTTAACCTTCTAATTGGACAAATCAGGAGTAATTTATGATATGGATGTTAAAAAATCAACATTGGAAATCCAAAGCATAGAAAAAAGTATAGAAAAAACACATTGTTCAAAACATCAATTCAACACATGTCATACATCACATAAGTATGAAAAAGGATTAGCTACTATGCATGAGGTAATCAATACAGGGTTTTCTATTAAAAATATTAAGAAAAAACAACACAAGAAGGTATATAAAACTCAAACCTGATTTAATTACCCTGTATAATATGTTGTTGTCCTCTCCGTACAATGCAAGCTATTTGTAAATCTCCCTCATACATGTGCACATAAATCTCTCTCACAAATAACTCTCCACAATTCTCAAAGAAAACAACCAAGAAATCTTCTCCTAGGGAGAACTAATGGAGAAAATTCTAGGGTTTACAAAGAATCTTTTAAAACAAGGAAAAGAAGAAGCCTCTACACTCAAGAATTCTCCACATGCTTAAATTACATGTTCTTATATAGTTAGAGCTCAAAAATTAACAAGAAATCCTTCCAATTTTGTCAATTCACGGAATAGGGCATCAAGCATGAAGCACTACTGCGGGCATGCTGAGCTACAACATTGGCATGCTAGACGTTCACTAAAGCAATGTGCACATTTGGCATATCCATGCAAGGGCTTGGGCCTCCCTCTTTTTAGTACAAATAAGCTATTGGTCTTTTAGCCCCTTTTGTCGTCTTTAACTCCCCAAAGCAAGCTTAACACCTATATTCTGTAAAACAAAATGAAAACACATTTCATAAAGCATAAAATCATCAAAATAAGGAAAAAGTACGGGATTTACAAAGACAAATATCAAAAAATTGATTCACATCAATTAGTCACTGGTAACATGCTTTTGAGATTGCCACTTATGATATTTGCACAAGACATTGCAACAAATTGACAATACTAAAATAAAATTATGGGGACATCATTAGTTGCTTGATAAAGTTTGCACATGGTAGCACAACCAACTCGTTTATATGGAGAATCTCACAATATAAATTGATCATAAGATTGAACATTTTTTCCATTATAATTTAATCATAGGATTGAACATTCTTCCCATTATAGTTTGATCATAAGATTAAACATTTCTCATCTGTTTGTAATAACTAGAAAGATATTCCAAATAAAAATCACTATATTCTTATGAAGTTAATTTATTATTAAATTTTAGCACAATTAAAATTTTCTTTTAAATTCTAAAAACCTTGTGAAATCGTCCATTTTCTAATGATGCTTATTATTTATGGCCCTCACTCTCTACTATAGCATTATTAAATATGATATTTACAATGTCAACAAATGCAACACCCATCTCTATTTAAAGGTTGGATGATGCCCATTAACCCCTCCATGACTATTCTAAGTAATTATAACTATTTTAAATGTGTATCATGTTTTTTTTTTTTCCATAACATCTCTTATTGTTGAAATGCAATATAATGTATGATCACAAAAGGTGATGTGCCATAATTAATATTGATGTAACACAAAAAAATATTATGTTCATAATATTTGATGATGCTATTAATTTTACTAACATATGCTAATATTATATTTACAATCAGGAAGCAAAATGATTTTGTGGCCTTAACTTTGATTTGGCTAATGACTTGAGAATTAGCTTGTACTGATATCCCTCCAATTGTTTAGAGATCAATCACACTTGTAATTAACTTCTATAAAATAGTAATATATATCCCAAACTTCAATTTTTACATGTCGCTTTATTTATGAAAAAGTGTAATTCTTTTTTAAATATTAAAATAATGATATTTTTAATACTGAGACAAATGATTTGAGTGATATAAATGTAAAAAATAAATTTTAGGGGTTGAATATGTAAATACATAAGGATTGGGTGGTATTAATGTAAATGCTCCTTATTTATGCTGCCTTGCTTATACATTAAACATTTTTTTATGAAGAAAATGTGTTCGCAAAATTTAGCATTGAAAATAACTTCAATATGCTACAATCATTTTTGTATTTTATTTTTAAAATTATCTTATTTTCAATAATTATACAAAATTATAAATGTAAAAAAAAGAAAATCGGCAGAAAAATGATTCCCTTCCTGATGAGAGAAGTACATCACTGCTTATTATTTGAATCCACTGAAAGTTATCAAGCGTTTGCCTACCTAATTAGCTTCTTAAAATTAAAACTAAACCTCAATGCATCATCACAAACTACCAGAAATCAAGGTCCAGAGCAGAAGAAATCAATGAAGCCATACAAAAAGCCATGCATCTTTCTTTCAAATTAAATATACAACAGTGTCTGCAATTTATGATCACCATTAACATGGGTTTCAAAAAACATAAAACACCATGGATGGATCTTATACATGTTATAGCGCGCACACAGTAAAATCTTGATAATATAAAGCCACAAACCTCATTTCTCAGGCTTTGATAAGGAGATTTAATACCTATATTTCTTTTCCTTTTTTCTTGCGAGGGAAAATTGCAATACAAGTTGATCAGTTCTAGTTGTCTTTTAGAGTAGCATTATGTCAAGAGTTAGTAGTTTGCAGTGACCTTTCTTCATTCAAATAGTTGAGAATTGTCAGCTTGCAGTTAAGGAATCTGATTTTGGATTTGAGTCAAGGAGCTGATGCAGTTTGCCACTGGAGTCCTCATAAGTCTCATACTCCATCTGGTTGGCACCAGAATCAGGGTTGCAGTTATCTATTCTTGATAAGAGATTCTTTACCATAATAGATGGTACCTCTTCGTCAGCTACACTGTCAGATATTATATTTTCTTCCCGACTTAGTTGCACCATTCTCAATTTCTCCTGTAAATTAAAATATGATATCAGATTCGGTCATTAAAGAAAATAGCAGTAGAGGATCTGGAAGTACCATTAGAGCGGAGTTTTCTAATTTAAGTTTATCAGAACTTCTAGTTAACCGAGAAATTTCAGATCTTAGAGTACTATTCTCAGCAATCAGAGTTCCGACTTTGATGGCAAGCTCTTCAGTTTCAGCCTGGACAAAAAATTATTAAAGAAAAAGAAAACATAACAGAAAAACAGTAGAAACTCCATGGAATAAAGTAAAAGAGAATAATGCCTATGTGCCACCACCCAAATGTGCCGAGTCTCACGTGTATTATTTTATTTCTACGGCATACCTGTCTTCGTAACCTGGATCTTCTGGCAGACTCTCGGTTAGATTGCTTTCTCCTCTCCTGCTTCAACTCCCTATCCTCCTGCTACAATTCTAGAATATGAGAATCGGCGAAGAAACAACATTAATGGGCTGTTTGGTTGAGGTTTTAGCTGGATTTATCGCACCGGCTTTATCCAACCAAACATTAAGAAACCAGGTGGATTTAAAAATGTATGAATTTTGTGGATTTGCTAAATTCTATTAAAATCTACTTGAAGCCAAACTGCCCCTAAAGTTTAATATCTAGCTAGTTATCCATGAAGATAACCAGCTCCCTATCCAGTACTAATGGAACACAAAGTTCTGAAGAACCATCGCTGAATAGAATAATGAGCTATTAATTCTCAGACTCAACAAAAAGAGTGAACAGCGTCAAAACATAGCAAATAATTTACAAGTTATATCTGGCTGTTTATATTGCTATGCCAGAGTGTGAAAAGTCAAGGGGAACAAAAAATCAAGAAGAAGGGCGAGGGCGAACAAATTGTAGAAACATGTTCTAATTTTTAGTAATAGCCATGGTGAAAATGTTGGCCTAGGGTTTCAAAATTATCTACAAAAAATTTCCACTAGTCTCTTTACAGACAACATCGCTCACATAGATCACTTGCAGGTCCCTATGGCCTCACCGGCTCTCCTGGGTTAAGACTTCTGCTCTTCAATCTACTATTCAGCTCCAGCCACAGCATTGACAACAACCTAGAAGGCCTACCTCTACAAATAGCTCCTTCTCCAGAACTTGATCTAAATTTTGTTCATATCATACGAAAGGAAGTCGTCTTTTCCCAATTAAATCTTATTGCTGGAGCACTGGATTGGGGACTTTCATTAATTGGGCATACTGCTTGTAATTGCACCTTCTATACGTCCAACTTAAAAGTAAGACTAAGCTTCTTACTCTTGGTAAAGGTTATTTTCCTCTTAGAATTTTCCTGCTTATAAGACCTTGAAAAGGTTTGCACACCAGGGCATTATTTTTTTAGTGGCAGAACTTTGAGAGAGAGAGAGAGAGAGAGAGAGAGAGAGAGA
>JXCR01104823.1:3017-18230 GCA_002079205.1 Phalaenopsis hybrid cultivar | reverse complement strand
CTGAATTAGGGAATGAGTGGGAGCTTTAGTATGCTAATTTATGAATTTAATACATATGTTTTAATTATTAAATGTTAATAGTATGGTTAATTAAATCATGATTCAAACTATAAAAGTTTCAAATTAGAAGGAGAAATTTTGTGTGCAGGGAAGCAAATCAAGCCTTTTAAGGTAAAGGTTTATTGGTTATTTATTTTATTCAAAGAAATTATTTAATTTGAAATTTTTGTGTTAAAAATAAAGCTATGACTTTAACTAGGCGATCATTGTGGTTCTATAGAAGACGTGATTCGAGAAAACGACATTATGATTGAGGTGAATACTCATGTTTTTATGTTATTGTAATGTTTTGCTTCTTATTAGTTATATTTATATCATTGCATACCCATAATTTATGATTTCATTCAATTTTTGTTCATATTGTAGGAATGACATGTGTACTCAGTATTGTTTAAATTATCATAAATATTTAACATCATATAAGTGTATATTGACTGTTATACAAATGAGTATGAAATGATCATTATTATATAGTGATTGTTATAATATGCTTGCACATGCATGATTGATTATGATGGAGTTCATCTCCTTGTGGTAATAATAGTGGGAGACTAAGATGTTCGTGCATGCAAGTGAAAAATGATATTAATATTGATGTATCTTAAATTATAATTTTAGACGATGCTCCTGTGACGAATGTAAATAAAATAATACAGATATGAAATAGATATTGTATGCCATAATACATGTTTTATTAATAGACCATATTCATAAATTTAAACTGTCAAAGTATGCTCATTTATTACCAATTTAATTGGCATCTATATTGCCATGTTAACTTGATGTTGTTTTAAACTAACATTTCAGATTTAATTGATTGATTAAAACATGAGTAATAAAATAAAAAAATATTTATAGAAGACACAAACAATCAAAATTGAGGTAAATTTAACTATATTATTTTAATTTATTTTATATGTTGACTCTTTTATTTATAAAGTATTAGTTATAGAAAATGAATCCAGAAAAAAAATTAATTTCCACCATTTGATTGTTTGTATCAACCTTAGTTAATTTCAAACCACAAGCCCTGTCACGATAAAAGTGGTATCAGAACGAAAGATTTAGCCTTAAATAATGCAATCTTGATGAAAAAATTAATAGGATAATTACAAGAAAGTTTTATAACAATCAAATTGAAATTTTAAGTTAATACTAATTAGATAATTATTTTTAATTTAGTCAAATTGATGCACCTGAGATTATAGAATAGGGAAGTCCAAAAAGAAATGGAACTATGAAAACAAATGCCCTGATCATAGCGGCAAACAAAAAATTGATTCAAGAGTTCAGACTATAGCTTAGTGGGAGTGGCACAATTATTGTAGATAAGTAATTAAATATATTTCAAAATTCGTGTTTACCTTTGTTCAAGAAAAAAATGAAGACCCGATATAAGCGGAGAATTGGTTGATGATAGAAAAAATACTAGACAACATGACATGTTTGGATGGAAGAAAAGTATCGTTAACTACATTTATGTTGGATGGAGAAACATAAAGGTGGTGGCGTGGGCAGCGTTAAGACAATCTAGGGAACATACAAAATATGATGGTAAGTTGAGAGGATTTTGTAGATCTTTTCAGAGAATGATGTGTACCCCCATCAGTTTGAAGATGTAGGGCAAGTTCATCGAGTTGGTGTAGAGGAAAGACAGTTATGCAATATAAAACAGAGTTCAATGCATTATCGTTGTATGCATCACAATTGATACTTATTGCAGAAGAGATGCTACATATTCTTTTCTGGATTAAAGGATTTGATCAGGCATTCATTGATGCATTGGGGGAATGATGACTACTTAGTGTTAGTGGGGTGAGCTGGACAAGTAGCGTTTGACTTTTAAATGTTCAGAAGCGTAAGGAGACACACGAGAGAAAGAGTATTAATGAAGGAGAGCATGTTGATCACTCAAAGAGATTTAATGGGAAAAAAAAATCCAAATTCAGTTCTGATAGATTCAGTGGTGGAACAATTCCGAGTATTGTAGTCGCTTTTGTCAAATATAGGAAAAAACATAAAGGTGAATGTTTGATTGCTTAAAAAACATGCTGCTGGTGTTGTCATCCTAGTCACATAGCAAGATACTGCCCTTCACTTGGTCAGAAATCATCAGAAGATGAGAAACTAAGTGGAGCTCCTTCTCAGAAGACTGCAAGTGGGCAAAGAAGGATAGAGTCAACAACTTCGACTCCTATTCAAGGTCAACCACAACAAACGGTTCCACCTCAAGTTTATACCCTTACACATAGAAAGCTTGAACAGTCTGTTGCTGATGTTGATGTTGATGCTACTAGGGATTGACAAGCATTATGTTTTATCGCATGTTATAGGCCTATCACTCTATTGTATTTCCTTTTCAAAGGATGTATGTTTTTATTATGTTACCTTGCTTTAGATGTGATGCTATCACGTTTCGGTAGTTGAAGGAAGTTAGTTGAGTTATCTTGCATTATGTTTTTATTTTGTTGAATTAAATTTTCATCTTAAAGAATGAAATATAATTTTTTTTAATAAAAAAATTATATAATTCATTTGTTGCTTTCAATGATTTGAGATTTGAGATTTGAGTTAGAATTGTAAATTTTAAGGATGCAATTTTTAAAAGGAGAAATTGTACTAAATAATAATAATAATCTTCGAATCGGTGGGAAGGAATATAAAAGTGAGAGAGAGATATAGAAATAGAGAAGAAGGAAAAAGAAGAGGCTGAGAGTAAGGGAAAGTGTTTAGAATTTTATAAGAACTCGTGCCCTAGTCAATCGAAAGAAGGAAACGTTGAACGGGCCTATTGTGAAGAAGAATAGAAGGGAGGTGAGTCGCGCTGTGTAAGACGAGGTATCACACTTCTAGGGTGGGTTGATGCTTCTTGCTCCTGTACGAAGGAAGATGATGCCGCCCACAGTGACGGTGTCCTTTTCTCACCTATACGAGGCTCGATTTTGTTTGGTGTGAAGAAAGAGGAGCAACGAATGGAAGAGGATGTTAAGAAGTGACTCATGCAAGAAAAAACCAAGCCGAAGGGAAGAGAAGTGGTACCCTAGCCTATTGAAGGAAGAAGGAAGAGAGAAAGGAGCTCTTGAGTGCAACTATAGAGTTGAATCGAGCAGCTTGTCTTGCAAGAGAGGGGCTCGTGTGCTGGGAAGAAGATGCGTGCTAGTAGGAAGTTTTAACTATAAATTGTGACACCATAGGCTATAAGGAAACTTCACGTGTGCAATTTGAGGAGCCAAACCGAAAGAGGGAAGGTAAAGGTGAGTTTTGGCTTTAGTATGTTAATTTATGAATTTAATACAAATGTTAATAATATCGTTAATTAAATCAGAATTGAAGCTGTACAAGTTTCAAATTGGAAGTAGAAAGCTTGTGTGTTAATTTTATTTGAGGAAATTATTTAATTAGAAATAAAGCTATGATTTGAATCAGGCGATCATTGAGATCGTGTAGAAGACGTGAATTGAGAAAATGACAATGTGATTAAGGTGAATACTTATGTTCTTATGCTATGATAATATTTTGCATCTTCTTACAAGTTATATTTATATTACGGCATACCCATAAATTATGATTTTATTTTTTTTTGGTTCATATTGTAGGAATAATATGTGTATGTTTAAATCATTATAAATATTGAATATTGAATGCTATACAAATTAGAATGAAATGATCATTATTAAAGTATATTAAATGTTACACAAATGAGAATGAAATGATAATTATTATATAGTGATTGTTATAATATGCTTGTAAATATATGATTGATTATGATGAAGTTCATTTTTTTATGGTACTAGTTGCATGATGCGAAGGTAACCATGCATGAGCATATTGATTTAGGACAACCAGAAATGAGGTAAATTTAATTGTATTATTTTAATTTATTTTATATAATGGCTCTTTCATTTATAAAATATAAATATTGAAAAAAAAAATGAATTTCCACTGAGTCGGGTAGTGATAAGATCACCTTAGTAGACCTCTCTCGAGGAGAAACTAATACAGAGTGGAGAAAATGTTAAAAACCACTAACACTCTCAGATTCGTCCCAACCATGTATAGTTTAGTAGATTTATGTTTAAAATTTAAAAGAAAATTTGAATATTTTTAATTAGTTATAAATCTTTTAAAGTATCCTCATATTTCTCAATGGAACAGATTTACGTTTTTCTAGCATTCTTTGATTTTAAGTGCGAGCATTAGTGTTTTGGTCGAAACATATGCAGGAATTCAAATTTTTATAATTCATGCTCCTTAGTGTATTATAACTTTTTGTGCACTCATCATGCTTTTTAATTCATTTGCACACTTCTGAGAGCAGTGAAAACTCAAGTCTATATTGCTTTTAATCCATCCAACATTATCTAACATTATGTTTGTGCACTTAGCATGTTCGTTGAAGCAAATGCAAACATTCAATATTTGATGATATGTACATCTTCAGAGCATTTGCATTGTGCATTACACTTCTTTTCATGCATTCACATAGCATTTGCTCATTTGTATTTGTGTAATGCATTTACATGCTTTTAAAAACATTAATTGAGCTTGAAAGTTATGACATATAGATTGAGAATTTAAAGTTTTGTTATTTGTATTTTGAGTTTTTGAGACATCTTCTGTCCGCTTGCATGTACGTGTTACAAATCCTATGGTGTATATTGTAAGTTAAAATCTATCATGTATTTCAAGGCATTATTCATTCTTTTGTCATCACATGCTTTGTATATTTGTGTGATAAGCCCCATATAAAAAAAAATCATTTCATCACTCAATTTCACTTGGTCTCTTGTGTGCAAGATAATATTGTTGGAGACTATTCTTTCATGCTCGTATTTGAGCTTTCGAGTTCACTTTAAATCCCTCTTAAACGATTGTTTGGCTTGCTGAAAAAGAATTGTAATGTTAAAGGAATATATTTGCAATACTTCAAAATTATTTGGTTTGGTGTAAATTAAATGCATAAATTCACATTATTTCGTTTGCTTCGAAGAAAAATGAAATCAATATAAAATATGCTCAACGATGATGGCACTGGTGACCAATTGTTACGAGGGTTGATGAAAACTTACTTGCATGTTCTGAATGTTTTACTAAGCTCAGAAAGCTCGTTCATTGATGAAAACCTCATCAGCTCATCCCAACCCTTCTTTATCACTGCAAAGCAGTTCATGCTCTCATCCTGCATATGCTCATCAGCCAGGACCAAAAAGTGTTAGTTGAATAATCCTCAACAATGCTTAAAAAAAATCATGATAAGATCACAATAACTAAATACAAAGATTATGAGTTAAATTAAACATAAAAAATAGCTTGATTCTTGTGAAAATACGTATTTACATATGAGTCCTTACCATTTATAAATATACATTTATGTTTCATACATAAATTACATGTAACCTAAAAGAAGATATATATATATATATATATATATATATAGAAAAGACTTCAAATCAATCTTTTTCGACTCGGCTAGAGTTTGGTTTAATTCAAAATCATAATTTTTTAATTCTACGATTTATATACGTACCTCTCAATTCCTATGTATTTACATATGTAACAACTAACCTTCAAATTTTACGTGCATGCCACCTTATCTATCATGAAAAAGTGAATTCACATTTTAAAAGTTAAAATGATGGTATTTTAGACCTGACACGAAACATTTGGGTGTGTAAGTGTAAAAAGTAAAGTGTAGATGTTAGATATATAAACACATAGGAACAGGGTGTTATGTTAGTAAATTCCTCCATTTTATTTTAACTCGTTCGCTCGATTTATTCGAAACCATCGAAACAGATCAATTTCTTTGTTGTAAAAAAATGGGGGGCATTTACATATCTAACACCTAAACATTCATATTTACATGCATAACATTCAAACTTTAATATAACATTAAAAACATTGAATGGGTATATGACACCATGGTGTCAAAAATGCAAATATCACTTTGGGTGTTAGATATGTAAATATTTAAGAATTGTGTGGTATGTATGTAAATTTTCCAAAAGAAGAAATAAGGCAAAGATTGCACCTTATAGTCCTGAGATGTGGCATCATAGAAACTGCTCCATGGAGTAATGTCATCAAACTGCAGTATAGGTGCAGATGATGACAAGGCGCCAATGGCTATCTGGGGGTACTTCAGCCTGAACCATGCAGCCAGCACTAAATGCAAAAAAGTAAACTTTTTTTAGCATTTATGAATAGAATTGGGGCATTTACATGCATACCCAGGTCTTATATATTTCTATATCCAACACAAACTTTTCTTTTTACATTTATACCACCATAAATCTTTCAAATCACATATGTATTGACTCACTTCCTCCATAGGAGCCTCCGAAAACCACAACTGGAGATGATTCAGCAGAAAGGTTCTGCTTCAAGCTCCTTATGAGCACTGCATAGTCCGCCAAAGCCTGTGCTGAGTTCAAGTACCCTAAATTCTCTGCGGATTTAAATGACTCTTCCCCAAATGGCTTCGAAACTCCATAATACCTGTGCTGCAGGTTCAAACGAGACAGTTATGATAAAATGATTATATTGCACACAATTCTTATTTATTTACATATCTCACCCTTAAACTTTCATATTCACATTCACAGTACTTTGTTGCATATTTCACTTTTAAAAAGTGATAATATTACTATTTTGATGTGATACTAGAGCNTTCATCACTCAATTTCACTTGGTCTCTTGTGTGCAAGATAATATTGTTGGAGACTATTCTTTCATGCTCGTATTTGAGCTTTCGAGTTCACTTTAAATCCCTCTTAAACGATTGTTTGGCTTGCTGAAAAAGAATTGTAATGTTAAAGGAATATATTTGCAATACTTCAAAATTATTTGGTTTGGTGTAAATTAAATGCATAAATTCACATTATTTCGTTTGCTTCGAAGAAAAATGAAATCAATATAAAATATGCTCAACGATGATGGCACTGGTGACCAATTGTTACGAGGGTTGATGAAAACTTACTTGCATGTTCTGAATGTTTTACTAAGCTCAGAAAGCTCGTTCATTGANGAAGAAAAATGAAATCAATATAAAATATGCTCAACGATAATGGCACTGGTGACCAATTGTTACGAGGGTTGAAGCGAGCGACGGGCGGCAAGCACGAAGCCACAATTATTAAACTTCATCATAATTCTCAGATTAAAAATACAGTAAAAGTTGGTGAAAACTTACTTGCATGTTCTGAATAATTTACTAAGCTCAGAAAGCCCATTCTTCATTGAAAACCACATCAGCTCTTCCCAACCCTTCTTTATAACTGCAAAGCAGTTCATGCTCACATCCTGCATATGCTCATCAGCCAGGACCAAAAAAATGTTAGTGGAATAATCCTCAACAATGCTTAAAAAAAATCATGATAAAATCACAATAACTAAATGCAAATATTATGAGTTAAGTTAAACATAAAAAATAGCTTGATTCTTGTGAAAANATTGATGAAAACCTCATCAGCTCATCCCAACCCTTCTTTATCACTGCAAAGCAGTTCATGCTCTCATCCTGCATATGCTCATCAGCCAGGACCAAAAAGTGTTAGTTGAATAATCCTCAACAATGCTTAAAAAAAATCATGATAAGATCACAATAACTAAATACAAAGATTATGAGTTAAATTAAACATAAAAAATAGCTTGATTCTTGTGAAAATACGTATTTACATATGAGTCCTTACCATTTATAAATATACATTTATGTTTCATACATAAATTACATGTAACCTAAAAGAAGATATATATATATATATATATATATATATAGAAAAGACTTCAAATCAATCTTTTTCGACTCGGCTAGAGTTTGGTTTAATTCAAAATCATAATTTTTTAATTCTACGATTTATATACGTACCTCTCAATTCCTATGTATTTACATATGTAACAACTAACCTTCAAATTTTACGTGCATGCCACCTTATCTATCATGAAAAAGTGAATTCACATTTTAAAAGTTAAAATGATGGTATTTTAGACCTGACACGAAACATTTGGGTGTGTAAGTGTAAAAAGTAAAGTGTAGATGTTAGATATATAAACACATAGGAACAGGGTGTTATGTTAGTAAATTCCTCCATTTTATTTTAACTCGTTCGCTCGATTTATTCGAAACCATCGAAACAGATCAATTTCTTTGTTGTAAAAAAATGGGGGGCATTTACATATCTAACACCTAAACATTCATATTTACATGCATAACATTCAAACTTTAATATAACATTAAAAACATTGAATGGGTTTATGACACCATGGTGTCAAAAATGCAAATATCACTTTGGGTGTTAGATATGTAAATATTTAAGAATTGTGTGGTATGTATGTAAATTTTCCAAAAGAAGAAATAAGGCAAAGATTGCACCTTATAGTCCTGAGATGTGGCATCATAGAAACTGCTCCATGGAGTAATGTCATCAAACTGCAGTATAGGTGCAGATGATGACAAGGCGCCAATGGCTATCTGGGGGTACTTCAGCCTGAACCATGCAGCCAGCACTAAATGCAAAAAAGTAAACTTTTTTTAGCATTTATGAATAGAATTGGGGCATTTACATGCATACCCAGGTCTTATATATTTCTATATCCAACACAAACTTTTCTTTTTACATTTATACCACCATAAATCTTTCAAATCACATATGTATTGACTCACTTCCTCCATAGGAGCCTCCGAAAACCACAACTGGAGATGATTCAGCAGAAAGGTTCTGCTTCAAGCTCCTTATGAGCACTGCATAGTCCGCCAAAGCCTGTGCTGAGTTCAAGTACCCTAAATTCTCTGCGGATTTAAATGACTCTTCCCCAAATGGCTTCGAAACTCCATAATACCTGTGCTGCAGGTTCAAACGAGACAGTTATGATAAAATGATTATATTGCACACAATTCTTATTTATTTACATATCTCACCCTTAAACTTTCATATTCACATTCACAGTACTTTGTTGCATATTTCACTTTTAAAAAGTGATAATATTACTATTTTGATGTGATACTAGAGCCTGTGTGTCTAAATATAAAAGTTTTGGGGTTAGATATGTAAATACATAAGAATTATGTGTTGTTCACATAAATGCCCCTAGAATAGTGCTATTTATAACTTATTGGTTAGAATATTAACTTTCTTGCAAATTCCAATCCTTTTGAGTCTATATTCTCTCCCAACCCAACAATAGAACATCTAAGGCTGTGTTTGAAACAAAAACTAAATCCAACGGTCCCTTGGATCGAATTTTTTCGTGTTTCGTCTATTTTAGGACGTAAATTTGAATTCAGTAAATCCGATTATGAGACGGATTTAAGGATTTCTTCGTATTGTTGCTCGTGAGTTCAACTCCGTCGCACCGGAGATCGGATTAACATAAGATTCATTGGACAGAATTATAAATATTCATCAAACTAAAAACATGAAACCATATCATTTCTGAACAAATTTCAGAATAAATAAAACCATGAAAATCAAAATTAAACTTTTATACCTCGATGAAGACAATCAATGCCCTGAACTTAGGCGCAATGTCCATCATGAATCCAGTATTAGCAGCAAACCACTCAATGTCCCCTTCGTTGCCCGTATAAACAAAGATTGGCTCTCCTCTCTCCCAAAACGTGGAGTTCAGAAGATATTTCTGATAGAAAACGTCATAAGAACTCTGGCGATAAGCGAAATGATCCAACTCCTGCGGGAAATAATGAGCAATGTATGGAAGATTGGGGTATTTGTTTGATTCGGAGATTAAGCTCTGAGCCGCTCTTGGAAGAAAGAGCGGAAGCGAATGAGCTGCTGTTGAGATGAAGATGAGAGGGAGGAGGAGGAGGAAGAAGAGCTCCATGGCGGAGAAATTGGAGAGACTGGAAGAGATTTTGTTAGTGGGTTTGATGGGAAAAAGCTGCCACTTAAAACAGGCGCTCATCTGTCTGCTTTGTTTGGGCCGTTCTGAGTGCTTATCTGTTTGGGGGGAGAAGAAGACAAATGGAACTACTCAATAGGGTTTTAAATTCAAACCTTTGAAAAATTAGATTGGATTTTTGTTTTGTTTTGTTAGAAAGAGTAGCCTCTCATCCCCTTCATCATGAGGTTGAGGGTCTACAATAATAATTTCAAGAGCATCCCGAAAGACTATTTCAATAATGGTGGAGTTGTTTGTCGTATTACGATAATTCATCGTCTGTCAAACAACTTAGTCTCATTCTGTGGACAAGAGTTCCTCATCTAGGAATCAATTGTCGACAATCAGATTAGAGCGGCTGACCCACAAAATCATCTTGAATGAGCCAAACCAGTATAAAGCCGAATATGCCCACTGATCTTAACCGATCGAGTAATAGAGTAATCGAAACATATGTTCACACCTATAAAATATTTGAAATATCATGTTACATCCCAATTTAAATAAGGTGCATGTGTGTAATTACACACACTGTACTCCCCTCTACTATAAATAAGAGGTTCATTTCCTTAGAAATGGTTACTCAAAAAACGTTTTTATAGTTCATTACTATGTATTCTACTCTCCGTCTCTCTCACTCCCTCTTGTAGTGACTCACATATAATTTCAGATTCAACATTTATTTATATAAGTATTTATACCACACACCTTTATATTTACATATCGAACACCTAAACTCTCATATTTACAGATGTAACACTCAAATCTTTAATATTATCTTTTTTTTTAAGTGAAATAATACTTTTATGCATGTAATTTGATGTGGTTATAATACTAAAATATTACATAATTAAATAACAAAATATAAATAATATATTCAAGAATTATATTGTATGGTATGTAATCTCTTTTTTATTATCACAAGTGAGCATCTAATAACATAAGCATTTACATACGTAGCAACTAATTCTTATGTATTTGCATATCTAACTCCTAAATTTTACTTTTTTATATTTATACCACCCAACTTTTTTATACCAGATAAAATTTTCACTATTTAAACCCTTTTAAAAAAAGTAAAATTAGGTAAGGTGTCATTTATCTAAAAATTAAATTTTGGTTGTTAGATATGTAAATACATGTATTAAGGGAAAATATATGCGTACATAAGACATATGCAGCGATGCGTACGTCCATGAGTTATTCAAGGGTTACAAGAATGTTATATCAAAGTTATACCCCTCTGTAACCTCTTTGTAAACTACTTGTAACCTACAAATGAGTTCCGCGCTTCTGTAGCTTCATGTGTACAAATAAGTTACACGGAGGTTACAAGAGAATTACACAGAGGTTACAATGGAGTATGCAAATATTTTCCGATTTTAAGTGACATATATGAGAACTTCTTCCTATTTATTAAAAAATAAATGTATTAAAGATAATTTTAAAAGTATTAATTTGAACGTACATTTTTTTTTAATGATTGAGTGAATTTATGGAGTTTTATTTCATGTAGAATAATAATAGTTATAATAATATAGCGTCAATCTAACGGTCTTGATGTCGCCATTACCATAGTTTATGGATGGGAGTATTAAATTGTTTGATGGTCAGTGTGTGGCCAGCAGCCCGCTAGTCTGGTAAGGAATCTTAAGACTTTTATTGGGCCTAGTCCCCAATGAATTTGATAGGAAGATGTGTGCTTTCTTAAAGCTAAAAAATATGGTTAAATTAAGGAAAATTATTGATGATGATATGAATCTAATCATGTGATTGTGGATCGCATGACGGCCGATCAAAATTCTCTTCTCTTTCAGAGGTGCGGTCGTCGCATGTGATAATTTTTCTAAATTTAGGGGCATAACTCTGCCCCCCTTAAAATTTATAATTTTTATATATAAATAGTAAATTTTCATATTTTTCTCTTATATTTTTTTTTGTCTAATACTTCAAAAAGATTAGACATAAATGAGTATAGATTTATATCCCATTCAAATGGTTGAATAGACGTCGACACATGATTGTTAATGAAAGATTCACTTGATGTAAGCTATGCTATGCCAATGCCAATTTCTATATAGTTTTCATTGAGGGAGAGCATGATGATGACAATATAACCACTTGGCGGGGTGAATTTGAACTAATTGGAGTGCACTGTCACGCCTAGCTGATGAGCAAAGAGCTAATTACATCTTTTGGATAAGTTATAAAGAGAAGCTAGAAGCTTCTGGAAGGATCTGGCATAGACCATAATATTCTAGATGGTTTCAAAAGATTATGCAAAGTCCAAACATATGTGGATGACTGTGAATGATTTAGAAGCTTCTTGGGCTCTCAAGGATATTTGGATATATAAGAATATTGTAGGGTATTCTAGAAACTTCTACAAATATTGTAAATTATAAATTTCTATAAGAGGATGGGGCCGGTAAATAGGAGTCACTGCCTCATTCGCAAAGCTTTTCCAAAGTGCAATGTATTAACTTTCTCTTTTAAAATTCTTATCTCCTATTGCATTCTGAGTGTTCTAGCCTAGTATTTTTTGAAATTTAGATAGACTTACAAGAAAGGTGTGTTAAGGTCGTATGATTAGTTTGAAAAATATTAAGCCAAGATACTTGTTATTATAGCATGGTTTAGGCATGTAAATGAGTGTTAAGGATGAAATACATGGGTTCGAGATCATTGTTGTTGTCTTCTCAACAAATCTGAGGTGTTAAGTGTAATGAGACACGATAGTACCAAGGGCATATGGTAAGTCTATGGATATAATTTTTAGTTTGAATGCAAGTCTAACTCAAGTGGAGCAGAGTAAGGGTGACATGGATGAAGACATGGAGAAGGTAACTTTTGGAAGGCCCATAGGCATACCTTTTCTAAATCCATGACATGGTGTGTGAAACTCTAACCACATTAGAAGAGTTCAATGGGGAAATTAAACATAAAATAAAGAATGATATTATGATGAAGTTAACTTAAATGTGTGAGGCTCATCAAGAAGAACTAAACAAGGTGCTCTCTTCGTTTAGTTTGGCGTTGGGTCAACTAAAGGAAGCAAAATGGGACTTAGTCTTTTGCAAGAAGGCGTTCCTAACTAAGCTAATTGCATCCGTGGTGGATAGTCGATTATTGAACATCCTAGAGAAATAGAGTTTTACAAGCATTAAGAATGTTCGAGGGGTAGATAATTTTCTAACTGGAATAATATATGGATGACATTGATATCTTAAAGGAATAAGCAAAAATTAAGAATACAACATCATATCTCATAGATATTGTCGTGTCGTGTTATCGACAATGACAAAAAGATATGAAAAGAGAAAATTACATCATTGAAACATTTTTAAGAATTAACTAAAAAGGTAATTATACCCAAAAAATGTGAAAGAAAAGTCACATGGTCTCCTATGTAGGCTTAGGCAGTCAGGAAGCATTCATGACTAAGTCATGGATTTCTTAACCTTGTCTTAGAGATCCCCGACATGTTTGGAAAATATTCTCTCTTTTTCTTCATAATGGGCTATATACATGGGAAAAGATAGAGTTAAAATGTCATGGTGTAAAAGATCTTGCTACCATCATTGCCACTTATAAAAGCCTTATTGCTTATTCCAACAAAAAATAATCATCGAAGTCTGAGGAGAAAAAGGTTGTAATGACAAATAGGAGATCATCACCACTAAAATTTTTCAAAATATAAATGCAAGGAAAAAAAATAAGAGTACTCAGATCAATATGCTCCTAAGCGTGGTTTTTTCTTATGCGGTGGTCCTTATTAGACAAGGGAAAGTCCATAAATAAAGGCTTTATATGCATTGGCAACAAACTTTGACGAGTAATTAGCTGATAGCACAAAGGAGAATGCTCAATGTGAGACCTTACAACTCATTAATATTATTCAAAGATTCCAAAAAATATAAACTAAAGGACTATTATTTATGGATATAACTGTCATTGGGGTATACACAAAACCATTAGTTGATATAGGGGAAACACATAACTTCATCTCCGAAGAAGAATGCAAGAGTTTGAGACTTAATATAGTCAACATAAGTGAAATAATAAAAGTTTTCAATTACATAGCAAGACCAATCCAAGGCATGGTTTAAAGACTGAAGACCACCCTAAGCACATGGGTAAGCAACTTGGATTTGTTCCTAGTTCCTTGGATGATTTCAAGGTAGAACTTCAAATAAAGTTTTTTTGACTAAATAAAAGCCATTTCTATTCTATTTGCCAATAAATTATCCATTTTACATGAAAATAAGACTTGCGTACTACTAACAATAAGAATTAGCAAGTTTGGCATGAAAGTTTTATTGGTCATGTAAGTTGACCAATGATTGAAGATATATGTGGATAGATATTTAGCTATCCTCAAGAGCATGATATTGAAGGACTACTTCTTCAATCTACCTTACTTAAAGAAGTAGAAGGAGCTTGAGAGAGTACTAAGATGCAATGTTATAGAAGTTTCCTATAAAGTTATCGCCAAAAAGAGAAGTTAATCATCAAAATGATCTAGAATTAGAGGCTAAACTGCTAGCAATGGCTCCTTAACACATGCTCCTTCTAAATTAGCATAACTAAAGAGATAATTGTAAGAGTTATTGGACACATGGTTCTTCCAACCCCCTAAAGCTTTATTTGGTGCCCCAATCATAATCTAAAAGAAGAAAGATGGATCAACATGCCCGTGCATCAACTAAAAAGCACGCAATAAGATCAAGATTATGAATAAGTATCATATTCTTTTGATTATTAACATGTTTGATCAGTTGGGCGAAGCTTGCTACTTCTCAGAGTTACATCTTTGTTTCGAGCATTACTAAGTATGGATAACTAATTAAGATAAGCCAAATACTATGTGTCACAAGGTTTGGTTCTTATAAATTTATGGCCATGGCGTTTTGCTTAACAAATGAACAAGTTACATTATGTATATTCATGAACAAGATATTTAACCCATATGCTAATCAAGTTGTGGTTATTTATTTAGATGTTATACTGGTGTACATCAAGACATCGAAGACAATATTATGCACCTTAAAAATGTGTTCAAAATTCTTTGAGAGAATGAGTTACATGTTAATAAGAAAAAAATGCCCCTTTGCCACACCATAAGTGGGTTCTTAGGGCACAAAATAAAGGATGACAAGTTGATTATGGTGTCATACTTCACAACAAAGTGAAGCCATAAGTGTGAGTCATCCCAAATTTATCATGGGATAGTAATAATTAACACCTCCATCAGTT
>JXCR01104815.1:0-13518 GCA_002079205.1 Phalaenopsis hybrid cultivar | reverse complement strand
TCTTATGTGACTTTGGTCATTTAAGATGTAATTAACTATAGGGGCTTGCCCTTACAGGAAGCTTGTTCGAACCCAGCTTAATGTAAACCCTATTTAATTCTTCATGTTAAATAGGGGAACTTGTCGGAAAATAAAATGATTTCACAAACCAAACGGATGTCATATATTTCTTAATTTATTTGATCGAGCCACATCATCAAGTCTTGTGTTTATACTTTGATAGATACAAGGTTTGAGGTATAGTGCTCTTTCATTTAAACTATGAAAAATATGGGGTCAGGGTGATTTCATATTTTTCTAAATTGTATACATATGTAAATTAAATGTCTTTCAGAAGCGAGTGACGGGATTTTGATTCCGGCGGCCGACAGCTTCTAACGGGCAACTCCTTAACCAAAAATAGTGCCTACAAAAAGCTTTTAGAGAAAGTTTCAGGCACCACAAATTTATTTTTCCTTTTCTTTTTAGTTTTATTTTGAGAGTTAAGAGTGTTGTAAGAGAGAAGAGATTAAAAGGAACTTCAAGTGTTTGGTTGAGGATTTGAGATAAGTTTTCATGTTTAATTTAAACTACTTTTGGTTTTAATCAAGACTTCTTGTTGGTTTGACAATGATTTCTACTTTTAAACTAAAGTGTGGTTTTGCTTTCTCCATGGATTCTGAGTAGTTTTCGTTATCTTTCTTCTTAAAATGATAAGTAATTAAAGTGTTGGAAGGAAGTTGTGGAGAGTATTAATCTTTAATGCTGTAAGAAGTTGTGATGATTTAATTCCAAGTACTTCATTTACTTCTTAATATAGCCCATCTTGATATTAAAATTTGTTGTGAGAACATATAAGAACCAGGCTGGTATTGTCTCAGTCAACAATTAGAAAGAATCACAAGAGATTGTATGAATGAGAATGTAGTTCATATGATTATATGCAAATAAATAGGAAAATAATCTTTGAAGGGTGTATAGTTAGAGGACTTTAGAGTAACAAGCTAAAGCCCCTAACTTGGTTTATTGTTTTAGATTTTGATAGGAGATTTTAGCCTTCAGTTGGAGGGAACCGAGGGAACTCTAGAGTGAGAGCTAGTATCTTCATTGCCTAACTGGTCTTCAGAACTATTCAAACTTTAAATTAGCCAATGTTCTTTATAGCAACTCTAGTAAGGGTAAAGAATATTATTACTCCTATTAGACACAATATAATTTGAATACTTCCACAACAGATATCCTATATTTATTACTGATTCATGATAAGGAGAAAGATATTTCATATTCAGTGGGTTTTTTTACATAAACTCAAGTTATCTTTTTTAAGTTTTTATGTCATTTTCAAACCATAAAATACCAAAAAGAGTTTAAATTTTATTCCTTTAATAGAAATAATACCTTAAGTATTTGTCTTTTTAAAGTAGAAAGCTTGTTACTTTACTTATCACATACAAAAAGTAAAATTTAGAAAACAAATACTCAAACAATAAAATAAAATTAAAATCTTATTTTTTTTCCTTTTTCAATTTTTGCAATTTGTTTTTGTAATTTTTGAATTTTTAAAAAAACGTAAAAAAGAAAATTTATAGCAATCAAAAATAAAGTTTTAAAAATAATTTCTTATAAAGATATTTCTTTTAAAGTTCTATTGTTCTGTCGCTTTTCCCCGAGAATGGCGCCAACTTGACCGGACTTATAATTACGCAGATATTTATGCTCCTTAATATGCTAAAAACTTGACCCAAATTATATTTAGCGGCTAGTGAGAACAAATGTAAAATGATTAAAGAACTAGTTTTCTCATTAGGGGCACCACACAAATGAACGTATCGTTTCAAGTAATATAGAGTTTTCTTTAAAAATCCCAGAATCGATTCAATGAGGAAGCTGACAACAAGTAAACAATAGAATGAAATACAAAAATTTTGACTTTAAGAACACCTTACTTAAGATTGTAACAACTATATAAAGATNATATATATATATATATATATATATAAAGACTTTTCCTTGCCAATAATTCATAATCAGTGAAGGATTTTAAAATTTATCAATAAACTTAAATGTGGTATTGTGACAAATATAAGCATATATATTTCTTTACTTTTTTCGAATTTTGCAAAGAACATTGACTAATCTAAAGTTGGTGTCAGCATGTATAGTAGTGCTGGGTAGATTCTAGTCTCTCACTCCTAGATTACACAATATGCCCTCTCTATATAACCTACCAGTGACCCTTAGTTCTAATTTTTAGACCAAATTGATAAACAAATTTACCATGTCACTCAAAAAGCATCAACTCTACGCCCAACAAAGCTTTTCTTCCTATTTATTTGCACCCCCTTTAGACGATCATGACTGCTCTTTCCAAGGTAGAATGTGATACATACAAGTCAAGAAATGTTAGCTGATACACCAAAAATATATGCATTTTTAGACCCATATTTTATTCTCATTTTTTGTGATATTGCACTTTAAAGAAAGGTTTTTTTCATGTTTTATTGCAGGTTATTTTTTTAGGACTTGGACCAAAAAGGAAGGAAAAAGGATGGAATTTGGAGTCAAAATGGAGTTTTTGAAAAAATGTTCAAGCCACGACGCCAGACTGGGCACCGACCGCATCGTTTGACAGAGAGTGTCGATTTAATTAACTAGACACTAGCACTGACGGAGCCAAAATTGGCGCCAATGGCGTCAATGTCGACGCAGACCCCATTTCTAGAAGATTCAAAAAGTTTGGACGCTTTTTGAAGAGTTTTTTGATGCACATTTTGGAAAATTGACCTTAGGCTCTATTTAGAGTCAAAATTGATAAAAAGAGACTCTCTCTTGATCTCCCTTCGCATCTCTTCCCCGTCCCCCCATGCACTTCACATCCTTCCACGTCATTCCACACCATTAGTAATTTATTTTCTTTATAGTTTTGAGTCTCTATGATGAGTTTAAGTGTGAATTATTCTCTAAGAGTGTTGGGGAGGGAGAGAAGTTAGAGATTTCTTCTTGTTATATTTTCTAAGAAAGGTTACAATGGATTTGCTTTGAGAAAGAGTTTCAGATAAGCGTTGTTTGTTTATTATTGTTGTATGAAATTTTTTTATATATAAAATTTATGTTTTGTTGTATCTTTCTCATGAAGTCTGAGTAGTTTCATTTATCTTTCCCACTACTCTGAGATATGGTGAAATGAAGAGATAATTTGGATATGTCAAACTTAAAATATAAAATAAATTGTGATGGTTTTTCAACTCAGTTCTTAATTTTATTTTTGATATGGCCAATTAAATTGTTAAAATATGTTGTGAAACATATGATTCGGGAAATGGAGTATCAGTTATACAACAGAGTGAGAATCACATTTAAGTCCATGAAGGAGTATTTTATTCATGGAATTAAATGTAAATAAATACAGAAATATACATTGTTGCGTGTAGAATTGGAGATTTTTATGGCGACAGACTAAAATCCTCAATTCAATCTTTGTGTTTAAGAACTAAAGCGAGAGTTAGCCTTCAAAAGAAGGGAAGTGGGAGCTCTGGAGTTGGAGCCAGTATCCTCATAGTCTAGCCACGGATTTAGGACTAAACCTGAGATTAGCAAATGATTTACTATAACACTGAATCAGGGTAGAGAATTAAAATTGCTCCTATTTGACACAATATATATATAAACCATTTATCTCATCTCATTTCATCAAAAACTCATTGTAGTAGGAAAGCTGCTTTTTCATATCAGAAAACTTCATCACATAAACATAGTTTAGTAATTAATGTTTTAAACTTTGCATTTAAATTTTTGCTAATAATTAATAATTTAGTTTTGATAGTATCTAAAACATTCAAAATTAGTCACAATAATTTTGTGTTATTTCTATGAATTTTTTAGTTAATTTATCATCTTAAATTTAAACCTTCCTCGTGGGATCGATATTTTGGACTTAAATAGAAAGTCTTATATTACTTGAAAACGATGTGTATACTTGCGTATAATCCCAATATTAAGTGTTTAACGTTATTATTAATAAAATACAACATCAAGATTTTGGCACCATTGTAAAGCAGAGTCACTTCTATAAATTTTACACAATTATATTCTCTGATATCAAGTTTTTGGCGCCGCTGCCGGGGAAGATAACGGTAAATTAAATNGAAATTTTTCTTTACTTATTATATTTATTTTTGTGAATTATTGGATCTGAAGGTTTAGTACCTTATGATTCGGAATTAGAACGTACTATTAGAGAAATTCAAAAAAAAAACAAAAAGAAATTAAAAATTTGAATGAAATGGCGAATAACTTAGATATTAAAATAAATGAAAATCGACAAAGATCTTTAAAAGATTATGCTAATCCGACAGCAGATAAACATCACTTAACTATTCAAAATCATGATGTTGTTGCTAATTCATTTGAGCTTAAACCTGTTATTATCCAAATGGTACTAAATAATCAGTTTGGAGGAACACCTACTGAAGATCCTAACTTACATCTTGCTAGTTTTCGTGAAATTTGTGCTACGTTTAAATATGATGGAGTTTCTAATGATGTTGTTAGGCTTAGACTTTTTCCTTTTTCATTAAGGGATAAAGCTAAAGCTTGGTTAAATTCATTAGCACCTGGATCTATCAGAACTTGGGGAGAACTATCAAAAAAAATTTTGGCTAAATATTTTCCACCCTCAAAACTTGCTAAGCGTAGAAACGATATTATATCTTTTTGTCAGTTTGAAAGAGAATCAATATATGAATCCTGGGAAAAATTTAAGGATCTCCTTAGAAAATTTCCACACCATGCTTTACCAGATTGGTTAATAATTCAAATTTTTTACAATGGATTAATAGGATCACTTAGATCTATTATAGATGCTGTTGCACGAGGATCACTAATGTTAAAACCATTTGATGAAGCATACACTTTAATAGAACAAATGGCTACTAATAATTTTCAATGGCCCTCTGAACGGGTAAATTCTAAGAGAGTAGCTAGTATTCATGACTCTGATGTAATATCTATTTTAGCATCGCAAATGTCTACTACATCGAAAAAGATTGATTAGATTGGAGTGAACTATTCTCAAATGCCTCCAGTATTAGAGTAAAATTCACTATGACTGATAATTGATACTCAATCATCTTATAAAACTTTGAATGCTATAAATAATTGAAATAATAATCCCTATTCTAAATATTACAATTCTGGATGGAAAAATCACCCTAATTTTAGTTATTATAATTATAACAATTTGGTAAACCCCTCAAGAAATTTAAACTACCAAGGAAATTTGAATTATCGGCCTTATCATCCTCTTAGATTTAACTCTAACCCTAACCCATAAGTTAAGGAAAAGAAGTTGATGATGGAAGAAGTAATGTTAAATATGAGAAATTAAATACAAAATCAAGGGGTCGCTATTAGAAATATTGAAAATCAATTAAGACATATTGCTACTGCACTTAGTAACAGAACTTCAGGAAATCTTCCAAGTACTGTGGAAGTTAATCCAAAAGATAAAAATAAGGAGCAAATTAAAGCAATTCAATTACGAAGTGGAAAAGAAGTTGAAACATGAATCCAAAGAGAAACTGAAGTTGATGAGGAGAAGGAAGAGATTAAAAGTGACCATAATGAAAATGAACAAATACAAGTTTCCTTAGAAAAACCATTACCTTCTTTTCCTCAACGATTAAAGCAAAAGAATAAAGACAAACAATTTACAAAATTTTTTGAAAATCTTTAAAAAGTTAACGATAAACATTCCTTTCATTGAGGCTTTGGAACAAATGCCAAGTTATGTGAATTTATGAAAGATATAGTAAATAAGAAAAGGAAGTTTATAGATCATGAGACCGTTGAACTCAGTGAAGAGTGTAGCGCTATTATTAAAAAAAAAGCTTCCTGAAAAGTTAAAAGATCCTTGTAGTTTTACTATACCTTGTGCAATTGGTGAAAATTTTTTGGAAAGCCTTATGTGATTTAGGAGCGAGTATCAATCTTATGCCTCTATCAATTTTTAAACGATTATATTTAAGAGAGATTTCCCCTACTACTGTAACTCTTCAGTTAGCTGATCGATCAATAACATATCCTAAAGGAGTTATAGAAAATGTATTAGTAAAAATGAATAAATTTATTTTTCCTATAGACTTTATAGTATTAGATATGGAGGAAGATAAAGAGATTCCTATTATTTTGGGGAGATCATTTCTTGCAACAGGAAGAGTTGTGATAGATGTGCAAAAAAGGAGAATTAATAATGAGAGTTAATGATAAAGAAGTAACATTTAATTTTGTAAAAACTATGAAATATTCTGAAATAGAAATAGATAATAAATGTTTTAGGATGGAAGTTACTGATTCTCTAAGTAATGAGCAATTTAAGAAAGTGTTTGAAGAAAAATTAAGGCAAGAAGAATTTAGTGAGAATGAGAACGAAATAAAAGAAGAAGATTTAGATTATATTCAAGATAAATTTGAAAGTTTAGTTTTGTTGGAAAATGATAATAAAAATCATATTCCTTCAACTATTAAACCACCTGAACTTGAACTGAAAGTATTACCTGTCATTTCAAATATGTGTTTTTAGGAGATTCATCTACATTGTATGTTATTATATCTTCTGAGTTAACTGAAATTCAAGAATAAAAATTAAAAGAAATGTTGAAAAGATATAAAAAGTCTTTTGGATGGACTTTAGCAGATATTAAAGGAATTAGTCCTTCAATTTGTATGCACAGAATTCTATTAGATGAACAATACGAACTTAAACCTGATCCTCGGAGGAGATTAAACCCAATAATGAAAGAAGTTGTTAAAAAAGAAATTTTAAAATGGTCCCACCTGATTGGGAAAAACCATCTGAAATAATATGTGATGCTAGTGATTATATTATTGGAGTTGTTTTAGGACAAAGGCACAACAAAGTTTTAAAGTAATATATTATGCTAATAAAACTCTAAATAATGCTCAAATTAACTTCACTACTACTGAAAGAGAGTTATTAGCTATTGTCTATGCCTTTAATAAATTTAAACATTACTTGATTGGAACCAAATGTATAGTGCGTATAGATCATTCTGCTATCAAATACTTGATGCAAAAGAAGGATGCTAAACCAAGATTAATTAGATGGATGCTTCTATTTCAAGTGTTCAATTTTTTTGTAGTTGATAGAAAGGGAAATGATAATCAAATAACTGATCATTTGTCTAGACTAGAAAAAGAAATATTAACTAATTTTGCAAAAAAAAATTTAGAAAATTTCCTTGATGAACAATTTTATAACATTGATGAAATGAATATACCGTGGTATGTCAATAAGTAAATTATATTGTAAGTGATATTTTACCACCAGATATTAAGAATCAACAATTAAAAAAATGTATATATGATTCAAAATTCTATTTTTGGGATGACTCATATTTATAAAAATAATGTAAAGATCTAATTATTAGGAGGTGTGTGCCTTATGAAGAAACTCAACAAATAAGAGGTGTGTGCCTTATGAAGAAACTCAACAAATAATTGAAACATGTTAAGATTCCAAATTTGGAGGACATTTTGGAACAAATAGAACTGCATATAAAATTTTACAAGCTGTATTTTATTGGCCTACTCCTTTTAGAGATATTAATGAATATATTAAGACATGTGATCAATGTCATTGAGTAGGAAATATTTCTAGAATAAATGAAATGCCTCTAAATTACACATTGGAAGTTGAAACTTTTGATATGTGGGGATTAGATTTTATGAGACCATGTTGACCTCATTTTTTGTTGAGGTTTAGTTTACCATCTTTAGTTGTCTAAGGTCTAGCCATAGGACATTCCTGTTGACTATTCATAGAAAACTTGAAAAGGACCCTCACCATTAGAAATTCTAAACAGTTCCTTGCTCAACTTGAAGTTCCACATATTGGTCCTAACCTCTAACACTTAGTAGGTGGGGCCAGTATGAGGGAGCTCAAGATGAGCCCCCATAAGACTGTCTGACCTTAGGGTTAGCCTTGGGTGTTGGTCTGGAGCTATTTCACTCACCCACACTCACTCTCACCGACACTCACTCTCACCCACAATCACTCACAATCTTAAAATCCAAAATTGTTAACTTTGATCCCTTTATCTCTTGGGAGACTCATATAGATGGTCCCCTAAACCCACTAGCCCTAGCCTAGGGTTTAGCTAAGCCCAGTACATAGAAAACCTAAATGGGGATTCCATTGGTCCATACTTCACATATGGTGGTTGTCTTCCCAATTCTACCAAAAATACCCAACTTGACATTTTGCCCCTAAATCTACCCAAATTACCTAAATGCCCTTGAAACCTTAAATTTGGCCAAAATTCCCAAATTCACTCAAAATACCAAAATTTGTTCAAAATCATTTCAAACCATTTCAAAATACCTAAATTACCCAAAATCACAAAAAAATTCCAAAATTACAAAAATGACTTTTTAAAATACCTAATTTACCCAAGACCACAAAAATATCAAATTTACCAAAATACCCCCAATTGCCAAAATTACAAAAATATCCTTGGCACCCCAAACTTTCCCAAAACCTCCAAAATCACTTCAAATATCTCTAAAATCAATTTGAACCCTTAAATTGAACCTAATTTGGCCAATTTGACCATCTTGACCAAAACCCCCAAATTGCCTTTAAAGGCCAATTTCCCCAAATTTACCTTAAATATCCATCAATTTGGTCTCAATTTACCTCAATTTAAATTCTAAAATCAAATTAACCTTTCATATGATTAATTTAAGCCAAATCCAAGCCTAATTGGCCTATTCTTTCAGCTGAATCTTGATCTGAGTCAAACCCCCAATTTTGGCCCTATGACTTAATCCCACCAAATTGAACTTCATAGGCTACTTAATTTGCCTCAATTTGGATCCTAAATCTTTTATAACACTCGTAGACACCAAAAATGACTTTCATGTTGCCTTGGTAAAGCCTAAATTTCATTTAATTTCAACCCAAGTTCAAAAATCCCCAAATTTTCCTCAAATTGGCTGTCTCCAAATTCCACCAAACTGAATGCCTTAACCCCAAAATTGGCACCAAATTTATGTTAAAAACTCTTCATGACATTCCTACAGGCCATTTTTGACAATATGTTTGAACCTCACTCAACCTTAGCCCAACCTAGACCTAAGTTTAGTCCAACATGCCCAAATTAACCAAAATTTGAAAGTCCTTCAAATTGAGCTTCCCATTGGACTCAAAAGCATTTCAATACTTCACCAAAAATCTTCATGACCATCATCCATACAATCTTGATCAATCAATTGGGCTTAAAGTCATGGCTAGCCTAACCAAAACCGAACTCTTATCCATTGGACCCAAATTGGACCCATGCACCAAAATTAACCTAGCCATCTCAAAGCTACCAAATTGATGACTCTACCGCCACTAAGTACACTCTATTGACCAGGCTAAACCACCCTGGACCAGCTATCATGAGCTATGGACCACTGGATCCCTAAATTAAGGGATTTATGCCCATTTATGGGCCTTAACAAAAAATCTCCCCCATCATCACTTGCCATTAAGGGTTAATCCTAATTAACCCTCCCACTGGCTCACCTGACCTCTTGGCCACCTCCCCTAGCCCTGCTAGCTAGCCTAGTTGCCAGGAAATACCAAAATCGAGAGCCCTAAGCCAAAATTCAAACCCAAACTCACCCATCTGAGCTATTCAATTCCAATTCTCTTTAGCACTTCAAAACCCTCCACCTAAGCACCATTTGCACCCCTCAACTGGCCATAACAACCACCCTAGGTCATTTTATTTAATCCTCACCTCCATTAAAAGGAAAAGAAGAGATGAAATTTTCTTAAGAAAACTTTGTCAAATTGCTCTAAGAGACTCCCTAAGACCTCCTCAGTTCAACCCCACTATTTTCCTCCACTAAACCCCACTGTGGAAGCTCAATTTTGAGCTCAAATTTTTGCCAAAAATAGGATAGAACTCTCCACAGCTCCACATCTCACTAAACTCCAATTACTTGTGCACATATACCATCCCCACAGTGAGAGAGGTTGATTCCCCACAAAAGCCCCCTCAGAAATAGCCTCTAAGCTAGCTCTAGACCAACACCAGAAAACCACCTTGATTGAATTCATACCTAGACAATTCACCAAGGCTTGGGACTTCATCTGGAGGTTTTTTGGGACCACTTGAAGCTACCACAACCATCTGATTGAGGCCTCCCCTCTCAGACAAAGGTATTGAGCCCTAACCCTAATCTGAGCATATTTTTACTCCTCATATGTATTTATTGTATTTCATACCGTATAATTTGTAAAGATAGGTTTTTCTCAAGTATATGAAGGTTTAGAAACAATCCTCATGCGATTTGGTTGAGTCTTGGCGAAGATCTTAAGGTTTTAGTGTGAACGGAGAGGCATCTGATCGTGCGTGTATTTAACGGACGGAGGAGATCAAGTCGGACAGATCCATGGTGCATAAAGCGCGGTCCACATAGAGGCTACATGGCTAGAAGCATCAAAAGGAGGAGCGACGCGTGGAGCCATCAGAGCGAACGAGGATGAGTTGGTGTCGCGTGAATAAGTAGAAAAATATGAGATTTTAAATGCCTAAACTTCAAAAATCAATATCTTTCTCTACAAAAATCATTAAAATAAAAGAAAAATACCCTCTTGCTCAGTGATAGAGGAGAATAATGTGGACCAAAAATAAAAAATATTTTTCAAATATATTATTTTTAACGAATTAAATACCCTCTGCGGTATTTTAATTCTCCATGGCTTAAAATATTTCACCATAGCTTGAAATTTTGAGAGTTTATTCTCCATCACAGAAATGATGTTCTCTGATTTTTCCAAGGTCAGAGAGCATCTCTATACTTCTAACCCTAATTTTCAAGTTAAAGTCACCATCTTGGCTTATTTTAATTATATAAGTCAAAACATCACTTGAAAATTTGTGAGAATAATTTTTGTAGGTTTCCTGTGCTCAGAGAAGTCTAGGAAAAATATTGTGATGATTGGAATCATTTTGAGAATTTCTATACTTGGTTAGATGTGAATACCTTGTATTAATTTGTGTAAATTAAATACATATAAAAAATTAACAAAATCAACTCCACATTGTTCATAAAAATCAGATCTACTCACTATAAAAATTTGAAAATTAGTTAGCTTAGTTTAAGCACTAAATTGGATTTTTTTAAGAAAGCTTGTATTTTTATACAAAAATAATTATAATAAATTAAATACACTTAGAAAATTATGAAAAGTGTTTTTCTGAGTTCCTTGTTATCATAGGCACTAAGGAAAACAAATTTTTTTTTGGTAAATTACTTGATTTTGAGCCTCATTTTAGAATTTAAAATAATTAAGAATAAATAAAAATTCCGAAAATACAAAAATATTTCGAAATATCCATAACTATTCTCTTATCACTTAGAACTCAATAAAATATTTTTCCTAAATTTCCTAAGTTAAAAACAATTTTTTTTTAAAAAAAAAGCTTGAAAGTGAATTTTCTTTATTTTCTCACTAAAATAATTATAATAAATAAATTAAAAGTCACAAAAATATGAAATTTGATTCTCTGAGATTTCTAAATAGAGAGAAGTCCAATAAAAATATAAAAATAAATTTTGTAATTAAAACAGTATTTTCTATTTAAAACAAATCATGAAAATTGACCTAAATTAAAATAATAATAATAAAAATTTAATTCAAAAAATCATGAAATTTTACCTAAATATTTCTCTAACCTAACTTTTAAATGAAACATCAATTGACTAATCGAGTTTCCTATCGTTGGTATAATTAAATTGTTAAGCTTTAATGAGCAATGGGGTAGCCACACTCTAGCATCAATTGATTATTGGAACATTAGGATAAGATCAAAATGAACTCGGGATATTTCAAGAGAGATTCAAAATGATCTGGGCCACACCTTGAAAATTTTAAAATATATTTGATATTCTGAAGGGCAAATTGGACTTGTCATATTTTGTTCTAAAATCATCCACTATGATCTTCCGAGATTCAACAAAATCATAACTTGGAGTTTGGTAGCTAAACCTTCATCTACTCTTACAACTTAAACCTTCTTGCAATACTTGCAAGTATTAACCTTTCAAGTGGTGAAGCGAGAAGACTCGATAGGTGCGCTTTTAAATTAATGCATTTACCTTCTTGTACTTCTTATTTCAAAATTGCATGTTAAACAACGATGTCACCCTTCATGAAAACCTAAAACTCCTAGGATAGCCACAAAACTAAAACCAAAACTAAAATCAACCAAGATAAAAATCACCTCAATAACATTCAAAATATAAGATAACTCAAAATTTAATCACAAACATCACAAACAACAAACAACTAAATTAAGACGTCTCTATCGGATGATCGGGAATCCCTCAGAGAAGGTAACCTACAGTTGTTGACGAGACTTCCCACATTCTAAATGGAAGTACATAACTCATTAAGTTGAGTTTAGTAAATTCATTTAGACTAAGTGAATCCAATAGAAAATAGTGGTACTGCGACGAGGGAACCGTTGGATCTAAACCGGTGTCACTCTAATCAACTTTAATATGCCCCATAATATTTAAAAACCATAATCATAAGACATCTGATTTGACATCATAATCTGACACATTAGAAAACTTAAGCTCGTCACGATGAGGAGCTTGGAGCCAACATTGTGGGCAGCATGGTCATCTTCAACAATAAGAGGATCTACAACAACACATATTTCCTTATAATTAACAAAAAACCATAAGATTTAGAGTTTGTTTGCTTATGCAACATAAATCCTCACCTTATCTTTAGGCTTTTGTATAGCTCTGTTGTATAATATAAGCCCTAACTCATCTAGGATTCTGAGGTTATCGTTTGTCACGACCTAAATCCTCATATCTTGTAGACTACTTGTGGGATCGTTTCACATGAATGTAAGCCCTAATTAATAAAATTGGCAGGATGAAACATTTAAATAATTTCTATCCAAAGCTAAAGCCAAACAATAGGATAGCTTGGGAAGTCACCGAGGTTCTCTTTCGGATCCATGACATCCCCTTGCCTCTCTTCCTTTGGATTCTACAATAAATGTTTCAAATTTGAACCATTCCCCTTTCACACCTCTTTGTCTGATTTCGTTGAAAAGTCCTAATCCTTTTGACCTCTTTGAAGATAATATTTCCTGATTTTTATTGAGAGTTTTCTTAAGCGACTTTGGTCATTTAAGATGTAATTAACTATCGGGGCTTGCTATTATTGGAAGCTTTTCCGAACCCAACTTAATATAAACCCTATTTAAGTTTTCATATTAAATAAGGGAACTTGTCTGCAAATAAGACGGTTTCACAGACCAAACGGATATCATATATTTCTTAGTTTATTTGGTTGAGCCTCACCCTCAGGTCTTGTGTTTATCTTTCCAGATAGATACAGGGTTTGAGGTATAATGCTCTTTAATTTAAACTATGAAAATATGGGGTAAGTTTGATTTCATATTTTTTCTAAACTATATATATATATATATATATATATAT
>JXCR01104801.1:10053-22279 GCA_002079205.1 Phalaenopsis hybrid cultivar | reverse complement strand
ATGTCATCAGTTGTCGGCGTATATGTTCTTGAACGACCAACTTCAAACCATGTTTCGCCACCGCTCCTTTCTGAAATTGATAGCGGAAACGAAGGCACGGAACCATTAGTTGGAACTGGAGTAGNAAAAGAGTGTGAACCTGGAATAATTGTATCGAAGAAACCAATAAAAATCACTTGTGAAGGAACAAAAGGCAAGGAAAAAAAATATATTACAGAAAGAAACTCCAAATAATGAACCTGCCAAAGCTTAACGTCTGTGAGTTCCTGAGGTACATTTACATGAGTATTAGCCTGAACAAAGCGGGGAAAAAAAAAATGTGAATACAGGCCTCAAAATTCAGCTCAAGGGTAACTTGATCTTTTTTCAAAAGAGTTTAGCAGAGATCACCATATTCAAAACATTAGAATTGAGAAAAATGTCAAAATGGTCCCCAGATTCTTTGCAGGGAGCCATTCTAGTCCCAAAGCCTTCTACAAACGTGCCAATTTAGTCCCTAGAGTCTTTTAATAAGAGCTAAAATAGTTACCAGAATAGTTCTCCCTTGGAACTATTTTAGCCCATAGTAAAAGAGTGTGGGGGACTCTAGGACCAAAACGTAGTTAGGAACTATTTTGGCACTTTACATAAAAATTGATAAAAAAAAGTGCACATTTCATTAAAAGGACAGCACAAACATTAACTACAAACAAATCTAGAACATACAGGGATGAACAAAAGAGGGGAACAATGATATAGCGATAAAATATACTTTTAAATGCCATTTAATCTGAGCAATTGAATTCATGGCAACACCTGAATGGAAAAAGGGACTTGATGCAATTCATGGTTGTGTTATAAGAAATTCAAAATTTTTTAATTTAATAACCACAAAAAACAAATGGCATTCACAAAATCATTATCTCTGCAAACAAAAAAAGCCTCTACAATACAAAATGTCTGAAAGATTGGGTGATATATCTACACAAAAATACTAACTAAACAAGCGCTTGAATCATTAAAGTCGCCAAAACTAATAGATAAAATTTCCTAAAGAAACATAAAAAAACAGAATTTTTAAACTTGAATTAAATGGAAATTAAAAAACATGTTGCATTGCTTTCTATGATAGAAATTCAGAGAGATATATTGATACAACTAAACATGAAAAAAAAAAAAAACTAAAGAAATTCGACAGAACATTCAACAATGGGATTGACGAGAAAATTAATCACGTCAATAAAAGTTTTTATTGTAATAACATTGGCGTATATAACCTTCAGAAATCCATAAATCAACAGAATTTCTGATTTATTTAGTCAAATGGGCATGTACATGCAACTTTCTTTCTAATATAAAAAAAAAACAAATAATAATAAGGGAAGGCTGATTCTCTAACCACACAAAGAAGTTGTCTGCTCCCAGGGCCATCAGCACCATGGTTGCTAAATTTGTCTTCTAGTACTGCAATCAAAGCAATATTATCCTGCAAAAGAAAGTCATGTTTAACAATTACATCTGAATAGAAATAATGACAAGAATTTTGAAAAGTGGATTAAATAAGAGACCTTGATTAATCGACTCAAAGCAACTTTCTTCTGGTTAGCAGGAATAACAGCATCAGTCAGAGATTGTGCAGCTTTATTAAATTCAACCTGCATAAAATAAGATACTAAGCATGATGAAAATGACAAAAATATACAAAAAAAAAAGTATAATTCTACTAAGATACCTCATATTTCTTCACATGAGAAAACCTATCTCTGCGGAAAAATGTAGCACAGCCATCAAGTGAATTTGAATTTCCATTGTAAACCTTAAAAAAAAGAACAATACATATAAGACACTATAGGGAAGATGAAAAACAGATTGGGAAGCAAATGAGTCCAACCTCTGAGGTTTTCTTCTTGTAGAGAGCTTGATACCCATGCTTGTCGAGTTCTGGAGAAAAAAATTCTTCAAAATGGTTGCTTTGGACCTGGAAAGTTACAGCCGAAAAGTAAAAAAAAAGGAATTAAATAAAATGGACTACATTTGATCAAACAAATTCCAGGACAAAAGTTTGAGATTTTGAAATTAAAAAAAAATACTTCGGGAATTTTGATAGGAAGTCGAATTTTATAATCCAACAAGGAAACTTATACAAAAAAATGGGGATTTATCTTATTCAAACATTATGCCAAGTATTCAAAGCAGATCAACAAAAGGAAACCTTTAAATCGAAGAATTTTTTAAAAATTAGAATAAATCTATTACAAAATGTGGCAACTCACATTCCCAACACGAAAAAAATATATGATTTGACAGATTATTAAATTGATGGATTAACAAAATAACATTACTTAAAAAAGATAGGGGCATATACATACATACCACCCAATGCCTATATTTGCATATCTAACACCTACACTTAAACTTTTACATTTATACCACCCAAATATTCGATATCACGTCAAAAACACCACTATTTTAACTTTTAAAAAGTGAAACACACATTTTCAAGCATTGGTAAGGTGACATTTATGTAAAACTAAATTCTAGATATTATATATGTAAATACATAGGAATTGAGTGGTATGTATGTAAATCTTCAAAAAATGATAATACAAATTAATTCTTGTAACAATCTGCCAAAAAAGAAAATTACTTCTTGAAGGCATATGATGTCGGCATGGTAACCAATGATTTCCCGTAGCAAATTCTGTCGCCGATAAGGCCAAGAAAGCGCCCAGGATGGGCAATAGCTGTACGAATCACTTGTCGCATACAAGTCAGCCAGAATATTGTAAGAGAGCACAGTAAAAGTCCCTCGACCATCAGATTCTAAATGCCCGAGAACATCCGCTCCACTCACTTCGATCATGCGTCGCGGAATAGGACAAGGAGCAGGAATAACACGAGAAGTCATAATCGAACTCGGGGTCCCAACGGGTTTGCTTGACTCAACACTAACGGCGACACATTCAAACTTCAGCGTGTTTCCAATGTCATCAGTTGTCGGCGTATATGTTCTTGAACGACCAACTTCAAACCATGTTTCGCCACCGCTCCTTTCTGAAATTGATAGCGGAAACGAAGGCACGGAACCATTAGTTGGAACTGGAGTAGCAGCCCTAGATGTCGAACCTGATATACCAGTAACAGTAGATCCGCCACTAAATCGTCCGAATAGCTCGTCCTCCTCAGCCCCATTTTCGCTGATGGAATTACTCGCACGATCATGCAAAGCACGATGATGTTGCCATGCATCAGCAAAGCACTTAGACGAGCAATGATAACTCTTGGAGACATGTATTTTAGATTTGAGGCAACCAAGGCACTGCAATGTTGCCAGTTCGGTCGGGTGTACGCTACACATAGCAATTTTTTTATCGCTTTGAATGCGATACCTGAAAGAATGTTATTAAAGTTATTGGTATCTTCAGTATAATGGTAAGCAAATAAATTGCATTCAAACACAACAAAATTATAGTTCTGTTTAGAAGACCTCATCAGCATTTTCTTTATGAAAAGATTTCAAAAATGAATTTTACATAATAGACAAATAGACAAAACCAAATTTATATAAAATTGCATAGTCATCACTTCAAGATAAAACAGATAAAGAACAAAACACTAAGCCAAATAGACAACCAAATGATCTACATTGAAGGGTATGTAAAAGTTATTGTCGATGAATAATGGCTCCAATTTCTAAGAGCATATTTTCTTGGTGTTCCAGTACAGAAAAAAAAGGTTATTCCTCAAACACTGTGAAGTTACATGAAACATTAATATATAACCAAAGTTGTAGCATAACATTCATGTGACGAACTAATAAGTTAAAGGAATATTTCCATACATGCCACCCAATTCTTATGTATTTACATATCAAACACTAATACTTCATTTTTTACATACATGCCACCTTAACAATGCATTAATAGGTGTATTTACATTTTAACCATTAAAATGGTGGCATTTTTTATGTGATATGTAAAATTTTAGTGGTATAAATGTAAGCGGTAAGGTTTTGGTGTTAGATATGTAAATACATAGGAAATGAGTTGTATGTAAGTAAATGCCCCTAAGCTAAAAAAGCTACAATCAACTACTAGTCTCCTTTGCCTTATGCCCCACAACTCAAAGCATTTACATCATTTAAGAAGACATCTCTAAGGCATTCAACCATTTGCACTGGTTTATTAATATTGAAATATCAATGCTAATAAAATATTGGCAAGTCTAATCAGCAGATGCAATAAATTGCAAGAAAAAGTATAGGGAAACTTACATACATATCACAGACAACCTATGTATTTACATAACACCAAAGTTTGATATTTACATTTACAAGTCTTTTGTAATAAACCTATGCATGAAAAAGTTAGTAATATTGTTATCATTATGTGATGTTAAAAACTTGAGTGTTATGTAAATATCAAAATTTAGGTGTTAGATATGTAATATAAGAATGGCATGTATGTAAATGCCCCAAAAGTATAATAAGTTACATCTATAAATAACGTCAAGCACCAACAAATTTTGAAAAGTGTATAGAATCATAGGTGTTTGGGTTGGCCAAACAATCATCATTATCCCACCATCCCATGTATTTACATATCTGACACCTAAAGTTTGAAATTCACATTTACACAAATGTCCTTTTATGAACTAAAGGTAAGCTAGTTTTAGTCAACCCTTTTACTTGGCATGCTATTTCTTGCTAATTCTAGCAGCAAAATTTATCGATGCAGCTTTTACCCTCGATTGGCCATGCCCAAAACAACTAATCTGGTTTCTGTAAACTTCTGCAATCGATATTACTTACACAAACTCTCTGACACCTTTTCACTTTTCTTTGGCATAAATCAATCTTAAAATTATAATTCAACTAGCTTAACTTAAATGATGGCTCAGTTTCTGCCATTCAACATATCCAATCTTAATCTCATTTACCTAAATTGACCTTTCTACTCATATAATATTCTCTTAAAACGAAATATCCCAAATTAACTTTCAATTTTAACTACCAAAATTCAATTTGCAAGTTATAAAATCAGCAAAACTCAATATATTTTCTATGGTAAAGCCAAAATGTATTTACATATCTAACAGCTAAGTTTTGATATTTACCTCTGCATCAAAATTTGCATTTCACTTCTAAAAAGTTAGTTCTGACAGTATTTTTGATGTGATTAGAAAGATTTAAGCGTTAAAAATGTAAAAATTAAAAAAATTTAAAAAATTCAAATTTTAGGTATTAGATATGTAGATTCATAAGAATCGCGTTGAATTTGTGTAAATGCCCCCATGTACTAATGTTATTATATATCATATACTCGCCATTGTTACCAGTCCTAAACCCCCTTCTCCTGAAAAGATCTAAACTTACAAGGGATTAAAATACTCACACCGACAAAAAAATGAAATTTCAAACTGAATATGAGAAAAGTGCCATTCAAAAATCTTCCAATGAGGTTGGAGGCTTAGTGCAGAGAACTTACCACCTGTATCTCATGTAGTAACCATCAAGGGGCGCCGACTCAGGCACATCGTCGTTCGAAATGGAATTGTCCGGACGCCTCAGAAGAACGTAGGGCGTTATCTCGCAGCCTACGACGGGAATCTCCGACGGCAGATGAACCCTTAGCACGCTCAGCATACTTCCCTCGCCACGTTCTCTAACTCAATCCCAAACCCTAACCCTAGACTCCCGGACAATGAACTCCAGTACCAGCTGGCGTCTTGCTGAATCCGACTAACGATGCTGCTGCTCCGCGGGTGGTCGCGAGGCGCGTCAGCCATCACCTAGCCCTGAAACACGCCAGGGTTGACCAATCAAAAAGCAAACTTTTGATTGCGCGACGTCAATAGCATCGAACAAGGAGGCGATGACCAGATTTGGATAAACCCTAGAGCAGATTTGAAGACAAGGAGACGCCTTTATGGCTGTTCCTGCCTGCTCGGCTTTGCTCTGATTCGAGAATCCCGACCCCCTTCGTCGCGCCCTCTCTCTCTCTCTCTCGGTTTCCTATCCCTTTCTCTCTCTCCCCCCGCGGTTTCTCCTTAATTTCTCAATGTAGTCATTAGAAGATGGCTGACTAGGTTCAGAATGTATTGGTTCTTTAATTTCGACTTATAGCAATATTAAAAAGAAATTAGGCACATTTACAAACATACCCCCACAATTCTTATGTATTTACATGTCTAACTTCCGAACATTTATAATTTACATCCATACCAATCAAATCTTTAACATCACGTCAAAAATATCATTATTATTATACTTTTAAAGACAGGTACATAATTATTTTTATGTATTAGCTTATAAAAATCAACCATAAATATCAAATATTAGATGTTAGATACTTAAAATGTAAAGTGTTAAAATAATCTTGAAATAGTTATTTAGAACAGTTTTACTCACAGAATTTATAAGAGTGTCAAAATAGTCCCCACACTTTAAATTATGGTTGAAATACTCTCCATCGAGAATTATTAGAGTTCTATTTTAAAAAAAACAGGGATTATTTTGATATTATCGTAAACTCTAGAACTAAAATGATCTCATGTAAACAGTCTAAGACTATTTTAACACTACCTGATATATAAAAATAGATAAGAATTGTTTGNAGTTCTGGAGAAAAAAATTCTTCAAAATGGTTGCTTTGGACCTGGAAAGTTACAGCCGAAAAGTAAAAAAAAAGGAATTAAATAAAATGGACTACATTTGATCAAACAAATTCCAGGACAAAAGTTTGAGATTTTGAAATTAAAAAAAAATACTTCGGGAATTTTGATAGGAAGTCGAATTTTATAATCCAACAAGGAAACTTATACAAAAAAATGGGGATTTATCTTATTCAAACATTATGCCAAGTATTCAAAGNTATATATATATATATATATATATATATATATATATATATATATATATATATATATACATGATATTTTAAACATGTGCATGGAATATATATTTGGGTTTTAAAAAGTGATAATAGATGTTTTTGATGTGGGATTAAACATTTTGAGTGATATGTGTGCAAATATAAAAGGTAAGGCGAGAGATATGTAAATGTTGAATCCAAAAGTGATTAAAAAGCACGCCCAAGGTAAAGAACGTTGTGGGAAGAGAGTGAAGGGAGAGAGTGTGGTCGAGAATCACAAGAATGTGTAACATTTACTCATGATATGAGTCCCCCTATTTATAGGGATAGACCTCGATCTTACAAAATTACATGTTAGTCACCTAATCATTAGCTTTTACATAGGTTTTTTAGTAATTATAAATATATTTGAATATAATAAGAATGGAGGATTGATGTCGGTCGACAAGAAGTTCGTCAGTCGTTCGCCCGACCTTAACTTAATTATTATTTGATCTAAAATTCAACAATTTACCGATCGGCCTTAATGTCAATCGTCATCTAGTGGGAAATCTTTTGGCACGTCCTTACGATTGAACGATCCAAACGCCTCCTTTACTCTAACATTAATCCGTGGATCGCTAACAAGAATGCCGATCGACCCCATCATCCTTCTTAGCCGTCTGTTTTACCTTGAGATCCGTGCTGACATATTTTTTTGTGCACAGTAAACATATAGAATTGTGTGCTATGTATGTAAACACCCCGACAATTTGAATCTATTTACATATCTAACTTCTTAACACTCATATTTATATCCAACCATTCACATCTTTAATATTTATCACAATCACTTAATTTTTAAAGGCGATATACATCTTTTCATGCATAAATTTATAAGACAAGATAATATACGTGTAAATACCAAACTTTGGGTGCTAGATATATAAATACATAATTACCCAATATGTAAGACATTATTTCTATATATCTTCATTCGCATAAATTCAAGCCAAATTGTAGATGCTTATGTATAATATAAAATAATATAATGAAAAATTTATATACATACTAAACAATGCTTTTATTTATATATCTAATATATAAACTTTCATATAAATATTTGTAATGTTAGTGTCATAAATGCATGCATGAATAACTATATTTGACATTTAAGATGCAAGTCTAAGGGTTTGTTTAGGGCAGCTGCGGCTTGTTGAATAATTTATTGATAAGCTGATTAAAAATAATCTGTTTATTAACTAGGTGCAGTGGCTATTACAAGTTTTTATTTTTTTGGAAAAGCCAGACCGCGGTCAGAAAGTTGTCACCGCACCTAAATAGGTACGGTGTTAAAACGCTGTTTTCAGTGTTTTAAAAACACATAAGTTGCTGAAACACAGTTTACCCAAACAGACCATGTGTGTTTTTAAAACACCGCCACACCAAATAAGCTGCGGCAAACGGACCCTAAGTGAATATGAAAGTTTTATATAGTGACATTATTAAGACCTCAATGCAAATATTATAGGGAAATTTACATAGATACAACTAAATATCTATTTATTTACATCATTAACCCTTAGAGTTTAATATGTACATTGATAATGTTGTTGCAATAAACTTGTGCATAAAAAAATGTATTTCACTTCTAAATTGTTAGTAATAGTGTTATTTATGTAATATTAAAGATTTGAGTGTAAAAAAATTTAGGTGGTAGATATGTAAATACATAAGAACAATGTTGTATTTATATGATTGGCCAATATTTTATTTTGAAAGAGTAAAGTACAAACAAGGTGTATTTTTAATATTAATTTGATGGAGGGGATTGTTTTTTTCTTAATTTAACAAATGGTAGATTTACATACATACCACTCAATTCCTATGTATTTGCATATCTAACTCCTAAACTTCAACTTTTACATACATGCCACCTTAACTACACATGAAAATGTGTATTTCATCTTTTTAAAGTTAAAGCGGACGTATATTTTATTTGATATGAAAGATTTGGGCGGTATAATGTAAAAAAGTAAACTTTGAGCGTTAGATTTGTAAATACATAAAGATTGGGTGGTATGTTAGTATGTATATAAATGCCACTTAAGAACTTTATAAAAATATCAATAGAAAATAAATAATAATAATAATAATAATAATAATAATAATAATAATAATAATAATAATCCTACATGTTGATCTAATATAGATTGTAGAATAGCTAGATGAACAACATCAAAATATCTAGGAACTTATAAAAGGGTCGGTTTGGGGCTGCTGTGAGGTGGCAGTGTGACACTGTGCCGTAGTTTGTTTGTTTAGGTAAACTGCGTTTTAACAGCTTTTCCAAAAAGAAGTTGTTGATTTCTGCATTTTCCCACTATTCCTGGCTAGTTGCGGTGACAGCTTTCTAGCTACAGTCTGACTTAAAAAAAAATTATAACAGTCATTGTAGCTTTTTGAGTATCAAATTATTATTTAACAGCTTCAAAGCTGTTTTTTATTAAACTGTAGCTGCCCCCACACAGACCTAAAATAAAAGAAGTGATTAAATTTTACTTCATTAGATACTAAAATCACACAAGTCTTTGTAATAAAAAAAAGGGTTTGATGGCTATCTTTCTTGGATGGAGACTTTAAGATTTCATGATAGCGTTAGCTCTTAGTCAAAGCTTTAATAGAAAATGTGTACTAAGGCCCAATGATTTTAGATTAATCTTTATAAATAATTAGATGATATTTCCTACATTTTTTTCTAACTTCTAAGGACAAAATTCAACCAAATTACAAAATTTAAGGATCCAAATGAATAGGATTCATAAATTAATATTGCCAATGTCAACATTAATAGTACCTCATAAAATATTACGTAGACCCGCTAATAATTTTATGACAATGTGTTGTTAGACTTATTTTTTATAGATTAAATCAGTGTATCTTTATTGAGTGGTATAAAATTGTGGTTAATTGAAAGTTTGTGGAGTCCAATACACTTTTATAAGAAATGACAATGCCTATCAATTCTTAAATTACTAATTTCTTACAACATAACTAAGGCCTATATGAAGAACTCAATTAGTTAATCAATAGTTTGATTAATATGATATTTTAAAAGAATTTTTACTATGAAAATAAATGCTTTGATGTAGTGGGATATGATTAATTTAGCCTTTTATGATAATTTTTCTTTCACTTGTTCTTTTTTGTTTAATATACTTTTGATATGCTGCTCATGCGTAGCTTTTAAAAATTGATAAATCAATACAATTTACTAATAAAAAACCCTACTTTCATGTGCTTGAAGTATCTCGATGAGATATATATTGCATGCATAAGTTTTATTGAAATCATCAATCAAAATCCTTTCTTGTACATCTGATTAACAAAATCAATGGCTATCTTTTGTTCATGAGATAAAAAATGATGAGATGAAATCATATTTATTTTATATATGTTTAGTATTATTACACAGATTCAAGATTCCTCCATTTAGAGGGGCAGAAAGTGATAACATATACTTTTGAAGAACAACTCATAAGTGGTGTTGGCGTATCGTAAGCATAACTGAAATAAGAAGGACATGCATCCTTGAACAACTTAGAGTACATACTAGGCTTGCATTTTTCAGGGCTTTGATATGAACCTCTACAACAAAAAATGTCTTGATTGAAAGCCAAGCATGCACTCTTGCATGCAATGACATCTCTTTTTTGATCTAAAATTTGAAGCTCTTCAGGGCACACATCATTAACACTTCTTTTGCAACCTTGTATTAAGCAATTAGGATTTGTTGGCCTTGCAGATACTGACACAGGCAAGTTGTAGCCATCAACAAGGCTCACATCATAAAAGCTAGGTTTGGAAGTTTCTTCTTGAATCGAAACCTACACAAGCCAAACACATATATGAGAAAAGAGACTTCATCATTATCGGTCTTATCTCTATTGTTTGAGAGTAGCTTTATGACTCGTTATGTTTCACTTATTTACAAAACCAACATCGACAAACCTACCCATAAATTTGAAAGGTTAAGATTTTAATTAGGTAATAATCAAATATTGAATTTTCATTACAATTCATGAATTAAATTTTCTAGGCCTTGCTAATACCTATAAATGAGATGTCATCATTATAGTCAAATACTTCATATTCAGAATGAACTTTATCAATCATTATTAATCCCAAATCTTAATATAAGAGATTGAGATTGATGTTGGTTAACAAATGCAAAAAAGTTTATGTTAACATTCATAAAATGAATTAATATTTAACTTTTTAAAAATTGATCATAATAACAAATATTAAAAATAGAAGCATTAACATACATACCACACAATTTTTATATATTGACAATTCTAACACCTAAATTATTATATTCAAATATTTCACACTAAAATATTTGACATAATATAAAAAAATACCACTATCATTAACTTCTTAAAGTGAAATATACTTTTTTCATGCATATGTTTTTAATACCAAGATGTTATAAATGCAAATATCAAACTTTATGTGTCAGATATCTAAATGCATAAAAATTGTGTGGTATGCATATAAATTTTCCTAAAAAATATTGTTTGGTTCAATGGTAAAGTAGTTATAAGATTTTTTTGTGTGTGTGCAGAAGAGTAATTATAATTTATAGAATAACACAAAAGACATAAAATTACTATAATTATACCAAGGGAAGCCTAAATAGAAGAATATATTACTTAATTATTTAAAAAACAAACTAATTACCTCTACAAGTGTGGCGGGAGGTAAGCCTATTGTTCCATTGCAAAATAACAAACCTTGACAATCACCAGTTTGACAAGAAGGGTTTAAATTTGATGAGAAGTCACAATCAGTTCTTGCCCAAAAGCGCCCATTCCATTGGGGAGGAGCTTGGATCCTCTTAGTCTTTCCCGAAGATAGCAAAAATCCACCATTAGCAAGAACAGGATGGCCAACATTTGGAGCAATTGCTGGCCATATCTCAAATGGGCAATCATTTCTAATATAAAATGATACATTTTGTCCCTTGACAAGATAACCTATGATGACATGACATAAAAAATGCACCTAATGAGAATAATATGAGTAAATATGTTAAATAGTTATATAGTGCAATTTGATTAATTTATAAGGGTTGTGTGAGTTGGTGAGACAATCAAGGTGAAAACTTAATGTATGCCTCAAATGTCAAATGCCTTTTTCTAAAGATAAAAGTCTGTAAAAAATATGTTATTAATTGAAAATGTAGCATATAGTTATTTATAAATAAGTAGGGCATAAGATCAACCATAGAAAAAGAAAGCACAAATTTAAATGCATATTTAATTTCATGTAAAGCGCATAATAATATTCAACATAAAACAATACAAAAAATAGACTAAAACATATGGCCTCCA